>JANIIA010041074.1:0-11847 GCA_027478495.1 Erythroxylum alaternifolium
TATCCATATATGACACATATTTTAATTTTAATTTTCAAACTTGATGATGATGGATATTCACTAATTTTTAGTAATTAGAAAGGTTTCACTGTCCATTTATTCTGATGTAATTAGTGAATGTTTATTGGATGTAAAATCATTAGTTGTAAAGTTTTTAAAGAATGATGTAAAAGATGAATTATTAAGAGCTAGAGCAATTGAGAAGCCTAAGCCTAAGCCTGACCAATGATCAATATACATTTATAAATAATTCATAAGAGAGTTGTTGAGGCACTTCCATAGGTAAACAAGGATGATTTAGATTCAACTTTAGTTTATACTGTTGGAGCTGGCACAAAAGCTATGGACTAGATTATGGTAGATGCTAAACTTGATGATATAACATTATTAAGATGTTAATAAAGAGGTAATAAGCCTATACCTTTTGAAAATTTTATTATTTATATGAGTGAGTTCGACTATATTTCAAAAGAGATGACAAATCACCTTAACTTTGCTAAAGCATTAAAGAGTAATCATTCTGATAAATAGATGGTGTCTATAGAGGAAAACATGTAGTTTATAAAAAAGAATGATGTTTGGAATTATTCTACAGTCCGAATAGATGTAAACCATTAGTAGTAAGTGGATATTTAAGATCAAGATAAATATTAAAGATACAATTGAGAGGTTCAAAGTAAGGTTTATAGTTAAAGCGTACACTTAAAAAAAGATAGTTAGCTACAATAGAACTTTCTCTCTATTCTAAACAAATGAATCGTTCTATATTATTATGACTTTAACAATTCATCTTGATTTTAAGCTTTATGATACAAATTTCATGACATCCTAAATGGTGATCTAATGAATGATTATATATAAAGACGAATAATGATTTTACAATGAAGGGAAATAAGCACTAAGTTCGTAAACTAAGGAATTCAGTTTATAAATTAAAGTAAGCATTACAAATGTGGTACTTAAAATTCCATAAAGTGGTCACAACTTTGGATTTTAAGGAGGATACACTTGACTCTTTTATATATTTCAAATTCAGTAGAATCAACCTTGTGTTTATGTTCTTATATGTAGAGAAAAAATCAAAGCATGAACATCTTTTTTGTTCCTTGCCTTCATAAATTCAAAAAGACGAGTACAAAAGCATAAAACTACTACCGCTACTATTACATTGGCTAATATCACCTATCATTTACAATATATATTGAATGTGGAATACGCCCATCATGCTTATCAAAAGTTTATACGTCAGCAAAAGTAAATATTTAGTTTTATATGTGTTCCCAAAGGAGACACTTGGATGATTAAATTAGTGAAAGCTAAGGGGTGTTAAGTATGTAGAAAAACATATGATTAATTTTAGTGATAGTATTTATAATAACTTACCTTGAGTTATGTCTCTTTTAACCCTACAACAAATCAAAATTATTGCCTTATTAGACTTTAGATCTAATTTCTATTAGAAATCTTAGTTGGACTTTGATTAGGAATTTTTCTTTGTATATGGGTGAATCCCATATTAAACTTAACCTTTTTAGAAAATTCGACCTCTTAAATAGTCCTAAAGGACATTTTTTTAAAGATAGGTGATGGCTCATGTTCAATAAATTAGGTCCATTCAATACACTTATTAGGGTGTATCATTTATACCTAATTTCTTATTAAAACTTAGATTGAAAATAAAATTTTAGTGTTTAAGTCTATAGGGATGTTTTCATAATTTGAATAACCTTCAAGGAACTTGAGGAATGTTCTTTAATCATTTAAATATGTTATCAAAGGTCTACAACAATTTTGCCAACATAATTAAAAATCATTGCTTAAATATTAACTAATAAATTCCTAAAGGCCTATTGGAGACAATCATAAGAGAAACATCAACCTTCAATCATCCATTCGTTTCCTTTTGTAAGAATTCTTAAGAAAAACTAAAAGTCATCCTTATATTGCCTTTTATTTATATGGGTGGGCTTCTTTAAGTTGTAAGATTCTTAGACTATTTTCACATGGAATATAATTATCCCTCATCATATATAGACGTTTTTCTCTACCTTTAGGGAGAAAAATCATCACTCAAGCTTAATGATTGATTTAGGTCAATCTTGATTGACTATGCTTATAAGGCACAAGATGTAGAAGATGAATACATTTTATTTGTCTTTTATAAAAGTTAGCAAAGGAGAAAACATGCATGTTCTTTATTTATTTGCCTATCCACATTTGATTGTTCGCCTGCTATCTTAAAAGGATATTTTAAGTTAAAAGAAATATGTATCGATGAATGAGCTCTATAAGGAGTACAACTTGAGGGCTACAAGAAAAGTAGCTCAATAGAGCTATCCTAACATTAAGTACAACATTTTATGTACCCTCAAATTTTCAATAAAACAAGCGTTTTCTTCTCAGTCATATATCATTATGTTCTACTTTATCTTATAAATTTTTCTCTATATTTTCATTTTAAACTCAATTAATTTGTCTAAGCATTCTTAATTTATCTCACTAGCTTTTGTATTTAGTTTACTATTTTTGCTCTCTTTTTAGCTTATATTGTTAACTTACTAGTTGTTCTTTCATTCCTTTGGTCTATTGTTTTTATTTAGTTTAGATGCTCCCTATAATTCATCTTCTTGCATGCCTATTATACTTGATCAATTTAACTTAGATCAATTTAAAATTGGTTATTTATGTTTTCCTTTATCTAGGACAATGTATTTAGATGAAGTTTTTGTAAATCCTTACACTTATACTTGAAGTTTCTTTCTTTTCTTTATCTTCAAATGGCATATAATCCTAAGCTTAATGCTGTCTTGATTAGGAGGTAATCCTTTACTTGAAATTATTACCTTTTAAAGGTCGATACCATTATATTTTCCTAATATTGCTCACTATAATAATGATTGTAGAAATTTTGTATTCTCAACCATGATTCCTTCAAGTATCTGCATTGAAAACATAAATGGTTCTTATTTTTGTTCTCACTATGGAAAATAATATAGTTAGAGCTTATGATTTAAGAGCTCTGAATTCTATCAAGTGTGTTTAACTTGTTTGTTATAGCAAGTCATAAAATGAAAGCATTCTTTGTAGAGTTATGTTTAAAACATACTAAGTTTTTTAATTGTATTTTAATTGATAAGTCTCTAAAAACTAGTAACATGATTTTGTATTAAACTAACCCAACATATATCTAATCCAACTTATCCTATTTTAAATTTGTAGCAAAGGTTATAATTAGGAATATTTTGTTAAATGCTAGTGAAGTCTCTTAGCTTTATATGTTAATCATTGCCTTACAAGCTCATTCACTCTACTTTTATTGTTTAACATGTACCTTAGGTGAAAAAATTTAGAAAACAAATGAAGAGGAACCTTTTCACCCTATTTATCAAATTGTTTTCAAATTATTTCTACATATTATATATTAAATCTTAATTCTAACAAAACAAAAATTTAGCCAAGTTCTAACAGCACATAAATTAAACCAAATTCTAACAAAAAAGAAATTGAACCAAATTCTAACAACACAAATCCCTTCTCTTCAATCTCAAATACACACTTCAATCTCAAATCCCTTCTCTTCAAAACATTATAACATTTAGTATATACAGAACAGAACCTAGATCAAAGACAATATTCTTATATCCAACATCCCTTTAAGATCAATTCATAAATTCAAAACCAGTCAAATTCAACTCATACAAGAAAAAGCATAAATCAGCAAGTCATGGAAAACTGAGGTTGGGAATCTAGCAATAGAACTTGAGCTACTCAGTTCAAGAAATTTTGATTATATTTTCCCGAGTGATTGATATCAATCTAACATAATTTTCAAAGATTCCTTAATACATATTGAAATCCCTAATAAAAAACTAGGAACAATACAATTGAATGAATGATGATTGCAACATTCCCAACAAAGCCAAATATCGAAAGCAAAGAAACCAAGACCTTGATTCATCAATTCACAAAACAACCTCAATCTCCACTTCTATAACAGAAAATTAGGAATTAATCACATATTCAAAACTCAACAAATGGAGAAACAAAATCGTAATATTACAGAAATGGAGAAACATCACCGTACACTAACGACAGACGGGGACGGCGAGGAGAGGACCAGCTGCAGACATGCGACGGGCGGCAACGGTGGAGAGAGGAGAAGCCATAGACGGCTGAGAAAGAAGGATGGTGACGGCGAGAAAAGGAGAAGGATGGCTACGACATGAAGGTTCGAGGTGCGTTTAACCCTTAAACCAAACGACATCGTTTTGGTTTTTTTAAACAACCTATTTGAAGTTAACGTCGGAGGGAGAAGATTGTCAGAGAATCAGCAATGGAATACATTACTGTTGGTAAAAACCAATGCTGACTATTAAATAAAAGCAAATTTCACCGATGAAATAATATCTGTCTGAACAATTCCGACGCTATTTATTTATGAGAAGCGTCCTGCCTAATTTACCGATGGGGATGGATTTGTCGTCGCTATATTCCATCAGAAAATTGGCACAAATGTTTTTCCTCCGCCTTTACCGATGATAATTGTGTTCATTACAAAGTGAAATTTTTCATGATAGTTTTACTGACGGATATTGATTTTTTGTCGATAATTAGCTATGGAATTATATCCATCAATAAAGTTCCATCGCTAATGTATGGTTTTCTTGTCGTGTAGTAAGTAATAGTTTTCACTACAAAACTAAATAAAATAAGGACTTTAATAAATATTCAATTGCTCCTATAATTTTATTTAAAATAATTGCTCCCATTATTAAATCAAGAAATTATCAATTAATTTTGTAGCAAGCTAGGATCATATTTAAACTAATTTTGTTAAGAGTAACTTAATAAACCACCAAAATTTAAATTAGGAAGATAACATTCTTATCAATCATATCTTATTGTCTTATAAATCTGTTAAGTGACAACTCTTTACTAAAATATATATTATAAATTATTCCTAACCCTTCCTCTAAATTCATACGATTAGAAGTCACTCATCCAAATCATAATAATTAAAAAAAGGGAAACATGTGATTGTTATCTTAAACACAAATAATTGGGTTTCAAAAGAATTTTTCCCATAAAGTCAATAGAAAAGGGAGGTGTGAAAGTATGCATCAAAATTTTCAAAAACTAGAATACATGACAATATTCATATTTTTTTTTCAAATTCAGAGTGGTGCAAGCACACATCTATTTTTCAATAAAACAAAATAGAACCCTAATTTGTAATGCTCCAATCAACAATAGACAATTCATCAAAACAAAGTTTTAAGCCTTAATTTTATTAAATTAATAATAATCAAGCAACTTTAATCATTTAAACAATTAAACGAGGCTTTGCTACCACTATTGAAAATTAACTATAATCGAATCATGGGCATAATAGAAAAATAAAATTTTACATTTTTTTGATTATATCTTATTAATTGAATAACTTGAAAATAAATTATAAATGAGAGATTGAATCACAATTGATTTAAAGTCTTGTAAATTTCTTCTCAAGCTATAAACTACAGGTTATCTATGTATCCAACTTTCAACAACATCTATAGAGCAGAAAAAAAAAGAACTCAACTACTTAAGAGAAAAATGCAAAAATGACAGTTCCCTTAAACCTTTTTCCTATTTATAAAAAAGAGAACAGAGTTTGTTTCTTATTAAAACTAAACTTCCTAATTATAATTAAAGTCTAAATCTAATAAAATTATATTTTAATTTTAATAAATTAATTATCTCATATTTAATTGTTAAAGTTTTTTAAACTTCATTATTAAGTTTAACTTAATTTAAATTGATTTTTTCTTTTTAAAATGTTTTTTATATATGACCCATTACAATCATAATATGCTGGTAATGATTCTAAATTATAATTAAAATTCATAATTAGAATTAAATGAATTTAAAATCCTTTTAATTTACCTTTTATTCTATAATCAAGTATCATATATCAAGATTGACCTCTATCAATATGTCATGATCAGTCAAATACTAGGAATGTTAAAGTGATTTGAGTCAATCTAAAAATAGCTATGATATATAATTTAATCCTTTCATCATTCAATATTTTATTTGGATATATAGTGTAGAATTGGTGCCTACTCTTTAAAATCCAATCATGTTCTTTTATTTAGAATAAAAAGATAAATTTTCATTAATAAAGAATAAAAGTATAGGTAAATGAAAACGTGGGCCCTTCCACATATGAGATCCTAAAAATATTGTCTACTAAAGATAAAAATTTAAAACATAGGGAGTGAAATAAGAAGTAGAGCTTTGATCTTTAGGTTACACCTTGTAGTATTACAAGTTCTCGAATACTTGCCAATGTTTCCGAAATGAGGAGTGGGGCTGCAGTTTGCTTAGCGTTAAACCTTTGATTATTCCTTTCTTACCATATGATTTGCATTTTCATGAAAACAACTACGATATGGATAAACTTAGGGGGGGAGCTTCGAGATCTTAGCCATTGGATAACAGTAGAAAGTGTATGAGCTTGAGGGTTCCATGTGTAGTGTAGCTCAATTGATTCCTAGACCTAATTGGTTATTTCACACATCAAAAATAGATGATCACTGGTTTCTTCGGCTATTGAACAAAAAAGACAAAACGTGTTAATATTTAAAAACTTGAGTCGATCTGTAGTGTTCAGACTATTCTGAATGGCAAGCCATAAGAGAAATGAGGTTTTAGGAGGGAGTTGCTTATGCCATATAATACGTGACCACTCCACCATGGGTTCTTCATCTTAAGTATATCTCTCGTTATTTTATTTAAAAGATGATGGGTTGGCCAATTATACCAGAAGAACATGTCTTGTGTAAGTGGATTGGGAGAATAAGGGGGTTGTAAGTGGCAAAGATCTGTAAGGAAGTTCCAATTGCTTCCTATGGTAAAGGAGTCTAATCTAGTATAGAGTGGGAGGTTGAGGGACCTCCTTTACAAGCCTAGGGTTTAGTATATTAATAATGAACAAATAAAAGAAACAAACAAGATAATATCAGTTTTTCAAGCTAATCCTTTGTTAACTATTAGGACAAAATAAAATAGAAAAATACATGAAAATAAAAATTAAACACAAAATAAACAAAAATGCCCATATCAAACATTTTACTTGTGATTTGCCTCTATCTAGGGATCTGTTAGTGTAATATTTGTGTGCAGGTCTCGAGTATCTTAGCGCATTTTCTATTTAGTAACTAGGGCATGTGGTTGTTGAGGAGTCAACAATGATGTAGCGGCTCTTCTTCGCAGAGGTGATACAACAACTCCTAGGTGTCTTCCGATTTGTTCTAGTATCTCCTTCACCCATAAATCATGTGCCTCTAATCGCGCTATACGCTATGCCTGATCCCCCTATCCCTCTTGGATGGTATATTGCACTCCTAGAATATGCCCCATATATCTCTCTAACTAGGATTTCTTTTATTAGTCTATTACTTGTGATATTCGAGGATTTATCTTGATGCTCGAGTACTAGTATAAACTAATGTGGGGGATCATGCCTAGGCTGCTACTTTCTTATGTTGGGCCAATCTCCTTTGGTTCCACATATAGTTGAAGGTTCCTTAACTCCCACTAATACATAGACATGTTGACAGGCCCCTATCTTAAAATGACCAAGCGACCTGCCCGACACTTCACGGTGACCCTCCAGTTGATATCTGATCCAGTTGGAAAGTTTCCGTTCAACTAAGCCTATTGTACTTTTTACCATTATCTTAACATTAAAAAGATATAAGTAGTGGCATTTTTCATGTTTTTTAAAATCATTTTTATTAAAATTTTAACAACACAACAGCTGTATTTTTACCTTCCCAAAATTTTTAAAAGTCTTGTAAAAGTACAAAACACTTCTATAATCATCTTAAAATCTCCACTACAAAATTTGGACTTTAAGTCCATTCATAAGCAATCTCAACAATCACTTCAATAATCTTAAAAATAAACTCAGACATATTCTTGCATTTAAATTTAGAACATTCATATACATGCATTCTTTGTTGGGTTAGCCATGGTTGCATGCATCACATGCATGCGTATGCAGCAGAAGTGTCTGAATCAAGATTCAAACACCATGACAACCCGAAAATTACAAGATCATACATGCATGCAAGGATATGTAAAGAACATAAAATATAAAAACATTTTTACCTTTGTTTCTCCTCCTTTCTTGTTTCTTCTCCTTACTTGGGTTGTCACAAACACCAAACCCTTCCTTGATCACCCAAGAACACAAAAAGATGGAAGATAAAACAATATGTAAGGGGGTTAGAAAACCAAACTTGAAGAAGTCAAGTAGATGTTCAAATGGGTGACAGATCAAGGTTATCTTACATACATATTGATTTATACAACAATTGCATAAATTGTATGAAGATAACTCAAGAACTCTTCTCTTTCTCTCTAGAACTCTTCTAGAGCCCTTTCTATCTCACTTGAGTGTGTAAAAAGTGGAAGAAGCTTGTGTACATAACTAAAGAACTCACTAATGTACCTATTCATGCCCTCTGTTGTTGGCTACGATCGTGGCTTAGCTCGCCTTCAGCTATAATCGTGGCTTGCTTAAAATGGCCACACATACTATGTGTTCCATCGGGTATTTTATGCGTGTGACCCTTAGGTTCTTGGTTATTTTAAGCACTTGAATTAACTCTTAATTTAATCAAATCATGAAGGGTTTCATGATGGAAATTTGTCAGAATATAAGTGGATTATCACTTGAACTCTTCAATAATTAATTATCTAACTTATGGACCTTTCCATAGATAATTACCGTGCAATTCATCCTTTCACCATACTATACCCCACTTGGTTCGGAGTATGGGCTATGTTTCAAGTCCTACTAGATTGACTACATCCTACTAGACTGACTATATCACATTTAGTCCAAGTAATGATAGTTGTTGTCCTGGGATCTCATTGCTCTTATGTGTCATTGAAGACTCTCTTCATGACACATAACTGCTCTGGCCAGAGACTCTCAAGTAATGACCTCGACAAGATGTCGTGGGTATCATTCCCTTATATCTGTAGTGGTCAATCCTTTATTAGCTACCCAATTACTTTCTAATACAAATAGTTGTACCTAATCACCACCTTAAGAGCGACCTCATCTTGAGGCAACAAGGAATGATGTCAAAACATAGGATTCATATCCAAGATATCCTTGAATACCTCAAGTCTAAGGATATCTGTACTATTGCTATGATGAGATTAATCATTGACATTTGATAGATCATCCATATGATAATCTCATAGTAGGTCATCTGATGTACTTACTACTCTTAGTAAGCATCCACATGTTAACTTTAAACAACTCATGCTTACAGTTTTTAAGATCCACTGCTTGATCAAATCAAGAGTATATCATGTACCAGTTTTCTGGATTAATAATGTCTTATCTTATTAATCCTATGACTAGGGATTATTTAGATACTAACATAATTGCACATGGTAGGAATCTCATTATCATGATCTCATCATGATTTCCTTCATGCTATGTTTTATATTATGGACTTCATTAATTCAATTTAAGATTAATATCAATTCATATATAAATGAATATCAAATTAATGAAAAATGCCTTTTGCTTTATTAATAAAAATAAAGTTTGTACAAAAGTGCTAAAGGTGATTGCCTTTAGAGCACTAGTCTAATAATCTCCCACTTGCACTAAAGCCATTCTCCTTTGTATCTAATACCATAGGTGAGTACACAAGAATCAAATTTTACTTGACGAAGCAGCTTAGTCAAATGATCAGTGATGTTCTAATTTGTGGGCACTCTCTTTATCTTCACATCACCTCTATTAATTATCTCCCTGATCAGGTGATGTCTCCTCCGTATGTGCTTGGACCTCTTATAAGACCTCGGTTTCTTGGCTTGAGTAATAGCCCTATTATTGTCACAGTACAAAAATATTGGGTCTACTATGCTAGGAACCACTTTAATTTTCATAAAGAAATTCTTGATCCAAATAGCTTCTTTTACCGCTTCTGTACTACAATGTATTTTGACTTGGTTGTCAAATCTAGAGTCATCTCTTGTTTGTACTGTAAAACTGACTGCTCTTCAAACTGACTACTCCACCATTCAGTGTGAAAGCATATCCTAGCTGGGATTTGGAGTCATCCTGGTTAGATTGAAAATTGGCATTTGTAAGCCCACTCACTACGAAATATCCATTTCCATATATCATGAATACATCTTTAGTCCTTCTCAAGTATTTTAGGATATTCTTGATAGCCACCCAGTGAATCTTACTAGGATCTGATTGATAATTGCTCATAACACTTAGAGTATACGATATATCAAGTCTTGTATATAACATAGCATACATGATTGATCCTACTGCTAAAGCATACGAGATCATACTATTGCGAGTCCTCTCATTTTATGTCTTATGGCACACAGATTTTGAGAGCTTTATCCCATGAGTCATGGGAAGAAACTATCTCTTGGACTTCTCCATGCTAAACCTATTTAGCACTTTGTCTATGTATGTTGATTATGAAAGACCTAGCAACTTTCTTGATCTATCTCTATAAATTTTTATTCACAATATATGAGTTTGTTCTCCAAGGTCTTTCATGGAAAAATTACGGGGAAACCAAACTTTGACTGATTGCAAACTTGAGACATCGTTTCCTATAGGTAATATGTCATCCACATATAATGCAAGGAATATGATAACACTCCCACTAACCTTCTTGTACACACAAAGTTCAGTAGGATTTTTCGAGAAACCAAAATCTTTGATTGTCTCGTCAAATCGGATGTTCCAACTCCTAGATGCCTATTTAAATCCATAAATGGATTTTTAAAGCTTGCATATGTTTTTACCATCTCTGGATATAAAGCCCTTAGGTTGTATCGTATATATATATCCTCAACTAGGTTTCCATTTAGGAAAGTTGTCTTCACATCCATTTGCCATATTTCATAATCATAATGAGTAGCAATGGCTAGGAGTATTATAATGGATTTAAGCATAGAGACATTTAGCCATATTTCATAATCATAATGAGTAGCAATGGCTAGGAGTATTATAATAGATTTAAGCATAGCGACAGGGCTAAATGTCTCATTATAGCCAATTCCTTGTCTTTAACGATAACCTTTAGTGACTAGCCTCGCTTTATAAGCAATCACATTACATTTCATGTCGATTTTTTTCTCACTTGCATCCTATAGGTTTTAACCCTTCAAGTGGGTCAACCAAAGTCCATACTTGGTTTTCATACATGAAATTCACTTCAGACTTCATGGTTTGAAGCTATGTTTCAGATTCTGAACTCTTCAGAGCCTCTTCATAGGTTGTAGGTTCACTACAAGAAAATAATGAATTACAGACGAAAATTCCCGACAGAAAAAAAAACCATCGGTATACCAAATTACCGACGGAATAAACCGATGGTCAAAAATGTCAAAAATTCGGCCGTAGCTAAATTCACCAACGGAAATTGTCCATACCATCGATATAATTACCGACCGAAAAGGTGAACCGTCGGTAAAATCAACAGAAAAGTTACCGACCGTCTGATATGTTCGGTCGCTAAATTTATCGACCGGTAACATACCTGTATGTAAATTTAGCATCGGAATGTCTCTAATACGACGGTAAACTTACCGACGATAAGATTGTCCGTCGATAAATAAGTCAATATTACCGACAGAAAATAGGTTCCGTCGGTATAATAGGTAGACAATTACCGACGAAAATGTTGCATAGTTCCGTCGGTAAAATTTTGTATTAAATTCTTTTAAAAATATATATTTCTATTATATTTAAATTATAATCGTCTTACAATTTTATTAATAATATATATTTAATTAGATATA
>JANIIA010041134.1:0-11845 GCA_027478495.1 Erythroxylum alaternifolium
CATGAGATGCGGTAATTTACCACATCTGGACCCGTTTCTTTGGTCCGACCCGTTCTCTGGAAACGGGATGTTACATTTTAAGATTAATATAAATACATGTATGCATAATGTATATATTGTCTAAATATGAAAAATAAAAAAAAGTTTAAATGTGTTAAGATTAATTATCATATTAATTAATTTCTTTTAATACGTGTAATAAAAATATAAAATTTTACAATGATTACTTAATAATAGATATAATATGAAAAGACAATAATATTTAAAAAATGTATTTTAAAAAAATCATATTAAAAAGAAATATAATAATTTATGAAACACTTAAAAATAATATTTGAAATAAATTCATAGTACTTAGGAAATAACTTTTTTTACATTTACATTATAATAAATTGTTATAATAAAATTACAAAATAAAATTAAATTGACTTGTTTGGAGGGAATAATTATGACAACATTATCATCGTTACATATTTTTAATAAATATAAATTGGTTCGTATTTTATATCTTTTATTTTATGTAAATATTTTTGTATAATTTATAGGTAATTTCATCTTGCATTTTACTGTAAATGATTGTGCTATAATTTATAATATATAGATTTTAAAAAATACAACTAAAACTTTTTAAAATTGTCTTAAAATAAATATATAAAAAATTTTAAAAATATAGTAAACCACCGGGCCGACTGAGGCTGAGCCCGAGCCATGGGCTAGTTAGCCTCGGCCCAGCTTAACCCGTTGACTAGTCTATATAAACCATTCATAAGAATTCCACAACCAATTGTCGAATTGTGTTTAAATAAACTAAAACAACCATTACTAAACATAAAGATAAATCTACTTTCATTAAGTTTAGAAAAAAATAAGGTTTCTAAAAAATAAAGTTACATAGAGAGTTTGTATTAGATATAAGTGATAAAAATTATCTAATGTTAGATGATAAGTAACTACGTCTTCAATTTAGACCTTCTTATGGTTTCCCACGAACATACTCCCACGAACATAAAGTTTTTAATTGGGTTTATAGTTTAGATTGTACGTAATCCCTACATAACAATATAATCATAAGTAGTAGCATAGAATCAAGACACCAAGTATTAAAGGGAACTTCAATTAAGTTTAGTTTAAAGTGTCTTTCTTTTCAAACTAAGCCTTACATTTTAGACAATATTCTAATAGTGTCCCTTTCTTACAAAAATGACACTTAGAGCATATGATACATTAGGTCTCGTACATATTATAGCATATGTGATTGATCTTATAGTCGAAGCATAAGGGATTAAATTCATGTTAGTCCTCTCATCTTGTGTCTTTGGACATATAGATTTTGAGAGTGTAATCCCATACGTCATAGGAAGATAACCTCTCTTGGAATATTCCATGCGAAACCTCATTAGCATCTTGTCTATGTATGTAGACTAAGAAAGACCAAACAACTTTTTAGATCTATCTGTATAAATTCTTATCCCAAAAATATAAGTTGCTTCTCTAAGGTCTTTCATGGACAAATTCTTAGACAAATAAGTCTTGAATGATTGTAAAGTTGAGACATCGTTTCCTATAAGTAGTATGTCATCCACATAAAGCACAAGGAATATGATTGCACTCCTATTAACTTTCTTATGCACATAAGGTTCATCCAGATTTGTGAGAAACCAAACTCTTTGATTGTCTCATCAAATCAAATATTCCAACTCCTGGATGCCGCTTTAATCCATAAATGGAATTTTGAAGCTTGCATACCTTTTCACCATATTTGGATATGAAATAATTAAGTTGTGTCATGTACACATCCTCGGTTAGGTTTCCATTAAAGAAAGTTGTTTTCACATCCATTTGTTATATCTCATAATCATAATGAGCAGCAATGACCAACAGTATCCTAATGGATTTAAGCATGGCTACAGGGCTAAATGTTTCGTCATAGTTAACTCCTTATTTTTTAGGATAACCTTTAGCTACAAGCCTAGCTTTATAGGTAAGTCCATTACCTTTCATATTAATTTTCTTCTTAAAAACCCATTTGTACCCTAAAGGTTTTATCCCTTTAGGTGGGTCAACCAAAGTTCACTCTTGGGTTTCATACATGGAATCCATTTAAGAATTCAGGGCTTGAGGCCATTTGTGAAATTCTGAACGCTTTGGAACTTTTGTATAGGTAGTAGGCTCATTGTCTTCTATGAGCAATATGTCATTATGTTCACTTATTAGAAATCCATATCTCTTTGGAACATGACATAGCCTACTTGATCTACAAACTTCTTGTGTCTCAAAAGGTTGAACTATTATTTCATCATTATGAACAACAGTCTCGGGTTCAGGCAGTTGATCTGTGTCATTTTGAGCATCTTGAACTTCCACAAGTTCAATTTTTCTCCCACTATCTTCTTTTAGAAGAAACTCTTTCTCTAAAAAGATAACATGCTTTGAAATAAACACTTTTTGTTCCAAGCAATTATAGAACTTATATCGTACAGATAGACACTTGTCAGATTTAGGTTCTAGCTTACTTGACAGAATCTGCTTCACATAAGCTGGATAACCCCAAAATTTCGTAGGAGAAAGATAGGGTATCTTGTTAGTCCACATCTTATAAGGAGTAACATCAACTAAATTTGAAGGAACTCTGTTTAACACATAAACAACAATCTTAAGTATGTATACCCAAAAGGATTTTGAAAGATTTGGTAAGCCCATCATTGACCTCACCAAGTCTAATAAGGTTCAGTTTCTCCTTTCTACTACATCATTGTGTTGCGGAGTGTAAGGTGGAGTTCATTGGTATACTATCCTATTATCTTTGAGATAATTTAGAAACTCCTGACTTTAGTATTCACCACCTCAATTTGATCGAAGTATTTTAATACTTCTACCCAACTATTTCTCTACTTCATTTATGAATTCATTGAACTTCTCAAAAACCTCATATTTGTATCTTATAAGATACACATACCCATATCGTGAATAATCATCGATAAAGGTAATAAAATATATGAAACCACCTTTGGCATGTATGGACATCGGACCACAAACATCTGAATGTATTAAGTTTAATAGCCCAATAGTTCATTCAGCCTTTTCCTTAAAGGGTAACTTTGTCATCTTGCCTAATAAGCAAGACTCACATGTGTCATATGAGTTAAAACCAAATGACTCAAAACTACCACACATGTGTAGTTTAGTCATGTGTCTCTTACTTATATGGATAAAGCGATAATGCCATAAGTACGATGATTTCACATTATCTCGTTTTTGTTTTTGTTCTCATTATTGACATTTAAAACTAGATTGGACATATCTAATATGTATATCCCATCATATAATGTTCATATAGAATAAAGCATTCCATTCAAACTAATAAAATAACCATTGTTACTAAAATTTAGATGGGAACCAGCTTTATTAAGACTAGAAACTGAAATAATATTCTTATTTAATACAGGTACATAAAAATAATCATCAAATTCTGTTATAAGCCCACTAGGGAGTGTCAATATATAAGTTCCTACTATTAATGCAGCAACTCTTGCACTTTTTTCCACACGCAGGTCTGACTCTCCCTTGTTGATTTGTCTACTATTTTTGAGGCTTTGTATATCAGTACATATGTGTGAGCCACATTCGGTATCTAATACCTATATGTTATTATTAGAAATAGTATTAATATCAATAATAAACATACTTAAAGTAGGTGGGGCATCTGATGCCTTCTTTTGCTTCAATGACTTAAGATAGGCCTTACAATTCCTCTTTCAATGGCCATCCTTGCTACACTAGAAGTATTTTCCCTTAGAGGCAGTCTCTTTAGTTTTCTTTTTGGCCACTCCTCCCTTAGGCCTTGTGGACTTCTTCTTTTGGTTCTTCTTCCTTGAACCAGAAGAATCTACTAGCATCACAACCTTATTGTCCTTCTTGAAAAATGGCTAAACTATTTTGAGTAAGTTGATCAATTCATGAACTGTGGTGGATATCTAGTTCATCTTATAGTTAAGCACAAATTGTGAATAAATATAGTCAGATCATTCAAAATAAAGTTTATCCTTTATTTATGGTCTGTCAGGAAACCCAAGGAGGCCAACCTCTCAATGTAGCCATTCATCTTTAGTGCATACTGCACTAGAGATATCCCCTCAGCCATCTTGGAGTGGAAGAGCAATCTTGAGGTCTTAAACCTTTCAGACCTTGCTTGCTCATAAAACAGCTCCCTCAGATGATTTAATATGGTATGCGATCGTGGTTTTTGATATGTGTAAGTTTTAATATTTAACCACGATATTCCATAAGTGTACAAGTCATTTGTATAGTACCTAAGGTGTCGATCCTACAAGGAGGGTTAATCTAATCCTAAAATCTAAGGCCAAAATAGTACTCAGTAATTCAAAATGTAACAAAACTAAGGCAAGAATTTAATTCAATCACGCAACTCAATTCTAAGAATCAATTACGAAAATAATAACAAAGTAACAGTTGTAACACCCACTGAAGAATAAACCTAAAGAACTACCAATTGAGAGAAAGGGTAATTTTATCTATCTTTAATGTTAACCTAATTGATTATGAATTACTAAATTATTAGTTCTAGATGGTCCTACGGTTGATTACTCTCTCTCGAGTTATAACCATTAACCCTAATTTATAAACCCTGATCAGATTATGGGAATTGCAATCTCTCGATTAACAATCTATCCAAAACCTTAATTAGATCTAAAGTTGTCTAAAAACTATTAGGAACCTATGCAAGATCTTTCTTCACACAATTTACAGATTTTATTTAATTCTCTTTCTATTAAATTATCTAACTCTCGTTAACCCAATTTAATTATTTTTAGACATCCTTAGCATTCTCACAATCCTATCATCAATAGTTATTTCAATTCTATACATTAATAAAATTGAAAATACACTGTAAATAAGATCGGAATGGATAATGGAGGCAGCAATATTAGGAAACCTCCTGTTTCAAGAAGTACTTCACATCAGCTGCTTCTCTAAATCTCTCTTCCTTCTTCTCTTTCTTGATCTTTGATGAATTCTCTCTAAGGTTTCTCAATGGTGACTGATGTAAATGCCCCCTCATTTTCTTTGTCTCATTCTTTATATACCTTTTGCGTTTTAGGTAGGAGTCCGAAAGGTCCAAAAACTCCCTTAAAACTTGACTTTTTTGAGTGTTTGTGCTTTTGCCTGACGTAGCCCACAATTGTGGCCCTATATGCCATGATTGTGGGCCACAACTGAGCCTTCTATCATGATTGGGGCAATTAGGCCACGATTGTGGGCTGTGTCCTAGGCTTCTGTCATAATTGTGGCATATGGGCCACAATCGTGGGCTGACTCCAATGTTTCTGTCACGATCGTGGCCTATTGTGCCACGATTATAGGTTGTTATTTTAGCCCGAGTGTCTCTGAAACTTCTCCATTCTTCGAGATTGACATTGAAACACTAACAAACACATCAAGGTACCTCAAAGACATAATAATTAAGCTTAAAGACTTGACTAACCCATAAAAATACTTTAACACAATTAATTAACAAACTAACACAATTCTAACCTAAACACATTTTTAACGATTAAGTTAACACTTAAATATATAACAAACTAAACCCTAAAATATGATACAATTCACACTTATCAAAATCGATACACTTAAACATTTGCTTGTTCTCAAGTAAACAAAACAAAAAACACACAACACACAATGTAGTAATGAGACAATGGCTTTAACTTCATGAAATAAATTTAATTTTAAACATAGTTGTTCGAGTCATTTTAATCATTAACATGCCAAATCCGCATCTTGGGCCTTTTAACAACATATACATATTAATCCAGACTCAAGTGTTAAATTGTTTACCCTTTTCAATTGCACACATACATTAATAATTCTTTAGTCATCAAACTCTATAACTACTCCTAAGTACTTTTTCATGAAAAGTCAAACTATTACAAGTTTGATAGGTTTTTATTCGAAAACACACACATAGTTTTTTATACTTTTGTGACTATGGACTTAGTCTTTTTATGTAGAGGCAAACACTGATAATGAATGTCGATCTAGTTACTCAACTAAGTCATGTTTTTTTTATTAAGTTGCTTGGTTGGAAAGTCATTATAGCATTTTTTACTTAAAAGCACACATTTGTGATGTGTGTTGATCTAGTTACTCAGCTATATCATGTTCTCAACTGTCTACTAGCTCTATTCATAACCTAAAGGTTAGTAGAATAGTTATTTATTTAGCAAACATGATTTTTTTCCTACCTTGCTTTAGCTACTCGTTTCCATGAAAAATACTATTTAAGCTACTTATGTCGAAATGCCTCAAATTATAAATGAACGTGACAATTTAGAGTGTAACAAACTCATAATAAATCTTAATTAAGCTGCATATTTAGCCGAAGACCTAATTCACTAATTTTGTGAGCTAATGATTCTTCACAACCTAATAGACTATGTTCAAAATTAAATCAATTCCAATTCATCTAAGCCATTGACACATTCACAAAATGCAACCTAATAACTGTCATACAATATGCAAAATCACATTCGAAGTAAAAAAACATAACCTTCCCCACACTCGAACAACACATTGTCCTCAATGTGAGAAGGGAAAAATAAACACATAAGGAAAGAAGAAACATAAATTAAAGTAAAATAAAAAATAAAAAGAAGACTAAATTTAAAAGGAAAGGGGGTTAGACAAAGCCTCATGGTGACAGAGGCGGGGATGTTGTTAGAGGTGACAATTGAATGCCCTGAGCCTTGAAATAATGATGGATATGACGTATGTCCTGACTCTGACGTTATTGAGTTTGGGTCATCTCCTTCATCCTTTTGGAGTTCACCACAAGTGCATCTGTAATTACCTTGTTTGTGGAGATTGTATCCAGTACTTTCTTCTAGCCTGGTTCTTTTGTTTCTTCTTCCTCCTTGGACTCTTCACCAGTCAAGTCATCTTTTGCCTACTGAGGCAGCATTGTACTCAAACTCACTTAACTAACCCTGATCTTAACATACGTCTTTTGATTGATATCCCAGAGTTCCATGTTATGGGACTTAAGGATTTCAGCACACCATAAATGATGATGATTTAGGAAGTCCAGGAGATGGGTAGTTAAACCACTATAGTCCATGCTATAATACTCAGCAATGGTGGAAACTAAATACCCCATACCTAAATTGTTACTCCTCTTGGGTAGAGTCGCAACAATAGCATTCAGTAGATGTGTTGAGAAGCACACTGAAATGTTGTGATCCATACACCATAACAAGAAGAGTTCCTTGTTGAACACTTGTTAGTTTCTGCTTTATAAAAAACTAGTTAACATATGAATTTGGGTAATAACAAGTGATCATAGGTCCTTATGATGTTGTTCTGGGCATTTTTTTCATTGAATTGCTTTAACCCAATGAGCTCATTCTAATAGTGTGAAGCACAAAAATCATCGTGTTAATCGACAATGGAAAATTTAGGGAACCCACATATATCGCACATGATTTCAATGTTTAGTTCGTAAGCTCGTCCCCGCAACCTAAACCATATTTTTTTAGGGTTCCTAGGTTCATAGGAAAGGGAAGTAAAGAATTCTAGAGTGAGCTCCTGGTAAACAGCAAAATTGGAAATGTATGAATTTTTCCCACAGAATTCTTTGTGCTAAGTTCTCTACCCTGTCGCACAGTTCTAGCCTATCAAGTGTATCAAAATCAAAATATTTAAGGACTACAATTTGTTTAGTATTGAGGGATTGAAAACGAATACCTTCCTCCTTTGTGTAGATCAGGAAGAAGGCTTTGAAGTCTATTTCTCTATTCCTTCTCCCTCGTCCTGAGACTTGGTTTCGTCCTGATGATTGATCCCACTTGGCTGATTGCTTAATGCGTAACACACTGGCTTGTAAATAGGTAGAACTTGGAAGAGACTGGAAATTTGAAATGTGGGTAGAGAGAAGTGATAGTGTTTAGAGGTTTAAAGCTTAAAGAGATAAAGTAAAAATGAAAGTGAGTGAAAAAGTGAACTTAGAAATGAATATATAAGTGATTCAATGGTAAAAATTGAAATGACATTTACGTACCCCTATTTTTACCATTCTCCAAGGCCACGATTGTGGCCTACAATTTTTCACCAATTTTTTATTTTTCCTTTTGCTCTTCTTCACTTTCCGAACTCACTTCTTAACTCTTTGTGGCCTTTTCACCTCTCCTTGCTTCCTTCCTCGATAATCTAATTAATGGAGAAGTCCTATGTCTTCCTAATTTTATTTGGAAACAAAGTAACCTAACTACAGAATTCAAATATCTAGAAATAAAAGGGAATAACGTCAAATTAATAGTCCATTGGTTGCCTCCCATACAATACTTCTTTTAATGCCAGTAACTTGATGCTCTATCCTTAAAACTCAGTTGAAATCAATTATGAGTGGCTTGCTTCCACCTTTTTGATTCAACATCAATTTTGTAGCCTATAAGTAAGCTATAAATTGGAAAATAATCAGAAGGACAATACTGATAACATTGTGAAAACCAATTAAGCTTAATAATGGTCTTTTTTTGAGTGAACTCTCAACAAAATAGGGAATAACAAAACTCCTTGAATCTTCCATCGAATCCAATAGTTTATCCTGTGAGAAGGTGAGTTGCTCTCTTCCTTCCTTAATCACCTTCATTGTCTCTGCTTCTTTTGCTTGACGAATAGAGACTTTCATAACTTCTTCAAACTCGATGTTTGTTATCATTTGTTCTTCGTCCTTTTATTCTTTAAAATATTCGAACAAATCAATTATACTGAATGAGCTCCTATCCTTTAGATTCTTAAATACATCATTCATATTAAATGTCACTTGGTCATTATTAATCCGAAGGATAGGTTTCTTTTTATAGACATCTACCCAAGATTTTTCGATGTTCAAGCATGAAATATTAAGGTCTGGCGGATAATATGATGGTTTTTTTATCCTTTTCTTCATCCTCTTTCTTTATTTCTTGGTTTTTTATTAGGTAGGGTTCAATATGGTCTTCTAGTAATTCTTCTTGTCCCTTTCTAAGTTTGATAGCCTCATATTGCTCTCGTTGATATAATTCCATATTGTTAAGAGAGTCTTCCATACTTCTCTTACAAAATTCATAGGAAAGCTGTCTTAATTAAATCTCCAGGTTATGAATAGAAGTGGCATGATTTTTCATTACTTGATCAAATTGCTCTTCCAGTCTCTTCTGGTTCTTTTCCACGTCTGTTAGCTTATCAATAATTTTTTCCAATTTGGAATCCTATAAAATTAACTCATCTTGTTGAAATTTAGATAAGTCTTGATGTGCCATGTGAGTACTTGTATTATTAGACCAATAAAAATTTGGGTGGTTTTGCCACCTCAGAGTGTACATGTTCTAATAAGGATCATTACTTCCCCAACCATACTGTGCCTTATTGTAATTCACAAAAGTTCCTTGCTCCCTATAATAAATATTTTCCCTTATTGTTCTTTCTATTTCTTCTTGGAATCTAGCTCTTCAGATGTCTCATTTCTCATTCTAAGATGTCTTGTTATGTCTCTACTTTAAGCCCCAAACTTCTTTCTCTATTTTTTTAAACAAAAGATAGTGAAAATGCCTTAGACTAAAGAAATAAACTAATCTACGGCTCCCCAGCAATGATGCCAAAAATTTGATCACAATTTTTCGATATGTGTAAGTTTTAATATTTAACCTTAATATTTTGCAAGCGTACGAGTTGTTTGCGTAGTACCTAAGGTGTCGATCCCATGAGGAGGGTTATTCTAATCCTAAAATCTAAGGCCAAGATAGTACTCAGTAATAAAAAAAGTAACAAAACTAAGGTAAGAATTTAATTTAATCACGCAACTCAATTCTAAGAATCAATTATATAAATAATAACAAAGTAAAAGTTGCAACACCCACTCAACAATAAACCTAAAGAACTACCAATTGAGAGAAAGGGGAACTTTATCTTTCTTTAATGCTAACCTAATCGATTATGAATTACTAGATTATTAGTTCTAGACAGTCCTAGGATTGATTACTCTCACTTGAGTTATAACCATTAACCCTAATCAGATTATGATAATTGCAATCTCTCGATTAAAAATCTATCCAAAACCCTAATTAGTTCTGAAGTTGGCTAAAAACTATTGAGAACCTATGTAAGATCTCTCTTCAGACAATTTACCAATTTGATTTAATTCTCATTCTATTAAATTACCTAACTCTCGTTAGCCCAATTCAATTTTTTTCACTTAGTTCACCCTCTTAGTTTATCACCGAATTATGCAATTGTAGAAATTAAATCACAATAAATCTAGTAAGAACACAAACAATCAATTTTCATTAAATCTAAGATAAAACAACCCGAAGATGAGTTTAGACATCCTTAACATTCACACAATTCTATCATCAATGACTATTCCAATTCTATACAATAATAAAATTGAAAATACACCAAAAATAAGATCAAACGGTTGATGGAGGAAGTAACGTCAGGAAACGAACTATTCTGGGAAGTACTTCACGTCGGCTTCTTCTTCATATCTCTCTTCCATCTTCTCTTTCTCAATCTTTAGATGAATTCTATCTAGGGTTTCTCAATAGTGGCTGATGTAAAAGCCCCCTCATCTTCTTTATTTCATTCTTTATATACCTTTTATGTTTTGGGCCACCCTAGGTTTTTTGGGGGTCCAAAAGGTCCAAAAACTCCCTTGAAACTTGACTTTTTTTAGTGTTTACACGTCTGCCCAATGTAGCCCACAATTATAGGCCACATCTGAGCCTTGTCTCATGATTGCGGCAATTAGGCCATGATCATGGGCTGTGTCCTGGGCTTCTATCATGATCATGGAATATGGGCCATGATTGTGGCCTGATCCCAATGGTTCTATCATGATCGTGGCTTGCCATGATCGTGGGCTGTTGTTTCTGCCGGAGTATCTCTAAAACTTCTCCATTCTTTGATGTTGACCCTGAAACACTAACAACCACATCAAAGTACCTAAAAGACATAATAATTAAGCTCAAAGACTTGACTAACCCATAAAAATACTTAAACACAATTAATTAACAAACTAACACATTTCTACCTAAACACATACTAAACGATTAAGTTAACACTTAAATATGTAACAAACTAAGCCTTAAAACTTGATGCAATTCACACTTATTAGTATGAGCATCTATAGCCTCGTATATTGCTTTTGCAACTCTAGTGACATAGTTGCCAGCATGATGCAGCAAGTCATCTCACTATCATCGTGATGCTTTATATATGCCTTCTGACCCTTATCAGAAGCATCAGTAGTAGGGGGATCGAGAACAGGTTTGTTTAAGACATAGCCTAGTTTTTTTTATTTGAGAACTATTCTTAAATTCCTAAACCATTTTAAAAATTTTGGCCCAGTCAACTTATTGGATTTTATTGGACCCCGATCCCCTGCTTACTAGGAAGCATGTGTTTAGTTTATGTTGAGGCTTAATTTGATTAAATTGTTGTGGTTAGGTATTAATTATAATGTCTTTGGGGGTAGATTTTTTTTATAAAGATTGATGGATTAAAAGTAGAAATTAAGATTAAGTTAGAAAATTCTTATGGTGTTAGTTGGATTAAAAGAACAAGGTTATATGGGGACATTTTAGGAAGAACACTTAAGTTCTTAGAAGTTAAGGCTTATAAGGAGGGGTATTTAGGTCTTTTAGTTTCTTGTAAAAGAAAGAAAGAAAGAAGAATAAGGAGATTGTCGTGAATGAGAGAAGAAGAACAAAATTTTTACAAAGAAAGGAAAAGAGTGAGTTTCGGTGAAGAAGAAAAGTAGAAGGAAAAATTAGGGTTTTACCTTGCATTA
>JANIIA010041145.1:0-11845 GCA_027478495.1 Erythroxylum alaternifolium
ATGCATAAACAAAATGGCTCGAGAGAATCCCATAGAACGAAATGGCAAAACCGAAGTTTACACCATGAAAGAAATGAGTTCATTTTTTGGAGCTCATATGCCACAAGTGGGTGGCCGGGAGAAGGCTTTAAGTCAACGTGCACGTGATGAACGAAATGGTATCTCTCTTACCCACATAAATAGATTTCAGGTGCATACATATCAAAATCATATTTTTCATGCTTTTTAAGTTTCTGTTTTTCGTTAACATAAAGTAACACAATTATACAAACAAACATAATATAAATTTAGAGAATGTTTTTCTCACATTCACAATGAGTCAAGATAAACATTTATACATTTTCCCCACATTCACAATGAATTAGGACAAACATTTATAGCATTCATACACATAAGCATTTTTGCTCATCATCACAAAATTATAAACCCACCTATTTACTTGATACTTCCAAGATCAAATTTGCTCTTGACTTTGACTAGCTTGATTCCCTTCAAACCTATATATTTTCATTTAATCAACACACACGAATGAAGCTTCCCTTAAACCTTAATATCCACGAATGAGCTTAAGCTTGATCTATTCTTGATTTTTCTAACTCAAAGAACTAAGATCTAACTAAAGTCATAAAAATCCAAGAATATAAAACTCTTGTCTTCTTCTTTCTCTCTCTTCATTTTCATCACATAAAACCTATTTTATCTACTTCCTTCATCTATCAAAACAAAAAGAATAGGCAAAGAGTACTTAAAAACTCACCTATACTTTTCCTTCTTCTTCTTTCTCCTTTTTCTTTCTTTCCTTCTTCTTCCCTTCTAGTCTTTTCCACGACTCTCTATTCTTCTTTTATTTTCTTAACTCTCACGACTCTTTCTTCTCTTTGTCTTATTAATTTAAGACAAAATATTTAACTTTCCAATTTTACCCTTCCTTATTAAAACAAATTCGTACTAACTCCTCAACTTAATTCTCATTCTTTTTTTAATTCATGCAACATATAAAATTCATATTATACCATATTAAAATCCAAAAATTTTCTAATTCATAAATTCTAATTTATTTTATGCTTGATAATTTATAAAAATAAATCCTAAAAAAAATTGGGACCTAACATTTCTCCACTCTTTAAAGAATTTCATCCTCAAAATTCTTACCTGAGTTCACAAATAGGTGTGGGTACTTCTCCTTTATAGCTTCCAAAGATTCCCATGTTGCTTCCTCTCTTGCATGGTTCTTCCATAAAATTTTTACCAGCTTCATAGTCCTATTCTGTAAGACCTTTTTCTTTGAATCCAAGATCGCTACTGGTTGTTCTTCATAAGTTAAATTCTCCCTTAACTGAATTTCTGAAGGTTGGACTAGTGTGACGAATCCGATCTATATCTCTTTAACATTGAGACATAGAAGACATTATGAATTGTGGACAACTCTGACGATAAAGCTAACTTATAGGCGAGAGGCCCAATCTTCTCAATAATCTCATAAGGGCCTATATATCTCGGACTGAGTTTACCCTTTTTACCAAATCTTAAAACTCCTTTCCATGGCGAAGCTCTAAGAAATACTTTATCCCAAATTTCATATTCCATCTCCTTCTTGTGTGCAATTGTATAGCTCTTCATCCTGTCTTAAGCCGTTTTGAGCCTCTGTTTCACTAATTTAATCTTGTCAATTGTAGCTTATACTGGCTCAGGCCCTAATAGTTTTCTTTCACCTTCTTCATCCCAACAAATAGGGGTTCTGCACCTCCTACCATACAAAGCTTCATAAGGTGCCATTTGAATCCCAAAGTGATAAGAATTATTATAAAAAAAACTCAATCAAAGGTAAGTGCTCATCCCATAAACCTTTGAAGTCTATTATACAAGCTGTTAACATTGCCTCTAATGTCCTTATTGTCTTTTCTAATTGACCATCTGTTTGCTGATAGAAAGTTGTGCTAAAATGTAACTTGGTTCTCAAAACCTCTTGCAAACTTTTCCAAAATCTAGAAGTGAATCTGGGATCTCTATCTGAGATTATGGAACTGGGAATCCCATGAAGTCTAATTATTTCATCTATGTATTTCTTGGCTAAAGAATTCAAAGAATCTGTCTGTCTAATTGGTACGTATGAAATGTGCAGACTTAGTTAGCCTATCAACAATCACCTATATTGCATCATGCTTTCTGCTGGTCCTCGGTAATCCCATTAAGAAATCCATAGTAATCTTTTCCCATTTTCATTCAGGAATAGACAAGGACTTAAGCTTACCAGCAGGTGCTTGGTGTTTCGCTTTGACTTGTTGACATACCAAGCATTTCCTAGCATACTCAACAACATCTTTCTTTATTCCTCGTCACCAAAAATGTTCTTTTAAATATCTATACATTCTTGTACTTCCCGAATGCATTGCATATGAAGCATTGTGCGCCTTATCCAAAATTTCATCCTTTAACTCTTGCATACTTAGAATATACAATCTATTTCCTATAACCATCAGTCTATCTTCTCTTACTTCTATTTCCGATGGCTTACCATTTTTAATTCCTTCTCTAAGCCAGCTCAATTATTCATCTTATTCTTGCAATTCTTTAATCTTTTCCTTCAATACTAGCCTTACTATAAAATTAGCCAACATACCACCGGATTCAACTTGTTTCAACTTCACCCTAAGCTTAGCTAATTCCCTCAACAAAGGTAGATATATTGTCTTCATATGTGCCATATTAGATTTCCTACTAAGTGCATCTGCTACTACATTTGCTTTTCCCAGGTGGTAGTCTATCATCAAGTGATAGTCTTTCAATAGTTCTAACCACCTTTTTTGCCTCAAATTGAACTCTTTTTGGATCATCAAAATTTTAAGACTCTTGTGGTCTATAAATACCCTGGTGGTAACTCCATATATATAATGTCTCCATATTTTCAATGCAAAGACTATAGTAGCCAGTTTCAAGTCATACGTGGTATAGTTCATTTCATAAGGTTTTAATTGTCTGGAAGCATATGCAATCACTTTATCTCCTTGCATCAAAACACACCCTAAACCTTTCCTCGAAGTATCACTATATACTATATATCCATCAATTCCAAAAGGCAAAGTCATAATTGGTGCAGTTGTGAGTTTCTTCTTTAGTTTCTCAAAACTCTTCTAACATTCTTCTGTCCATAAAAACTTTTGATTCTTCCTTATCAATTTTGTGAGTGGAGCTGCTATAATGGAAAAGCCTTCTACAAATCGTCTGTAGTAGCCTGCTAATCCCAAGAAACTCCTCACTTCTACTACATTCTTAGGTGTTTCCCATTTTACAATAGCTTATATTTTTTGTGGATCCACATGTACTCCTTTTTTTGAAATGATGTATCTAATAAACGCGACTTCCCTAAATTTTCCTTTTCAGTGTCTCCAAGGCAATCCTTAAATTTTCTTTATGCTCCTTTTTGCTCTTAGAATAAACCAATATATCATTAATAAAGACTATAATAAATTGGTCTACGAAAGGCTTGAAGACCCTATTCATTAAATCCATGAAGGTTGCAGGAGCATTAGTTAATCCAAAGGGCATAACCAAGAACTCAAAATGCTCATATCATGTTCTGAAAGCACTATTTAACACATCAGACTCCTTTATTTGCAATTGATGACACCTGATCTCAAGTCTATCTTGGGGAAGAATTTTGCTTCTTATAGTTGATCAAACAAATCATCTATGCGTGGGAGGGGATATCTATTCTTAATAGTGACATGATTGAGCTTTCTATAATCCACACACCTCCTTAAGGATCTATCTTTATTTCTAACAAAAAGAACTGGAGCTCTCCAAGGCGAAGAGCTAGGCCTAATAAAACCTCTGTCTAATAATTCTTCTAATTGCTCTTTAAGTTCCTTAAATTCTGCCGGAGCCATTCTATAAGGTGGAATAGAGATTGGTGCAGTGCCTAGAAGAAGCTTTTTGGTGAACTTGATTTCTCTAAGCGGTAGTAGCCTTGGTAATTCCTTTGGAAAGATATTTGGAAATTCCTTAACGATTGGAATATTTTCTAACTTTATTTCATCTGCTTTCGTGTCTACCACATATGCCAAGTATGCTTCATTCCCCTTTTTCATCATTTTCTCAACTGTTAGAGCTAAAATAAATTTAGAGGGGCTTACTCTCTTATCTCCCATAAACATTACCTTTTTGCCCTTATCTAGCATAAACTCTACAGTCTTCTGTTTACAATTCAAGTTTGCACTATATTTTTCTAAGGTATTCATGCCCAAAATCACATCCAACCCTTTCATTTCCAATGACATTAAATCCACCACTAATGTCATCTCACAAACATGGATTTCACACCCTCGATAAACATGACCAATAATGACATGATGACCAATCGAGGTAATAACTATCAAAGGACTATCAAGGAGACTTAAATTTCTATCATACAAAATCATACTTGATGGAATAAATGAATGGGTAGACCCCGGATCAATTAAAATAATAACATCATCATAAAATAATTTAACCATACCAGTCACAACTTCTGGAGCTGCTTCTGCTTCCTCCCTCGTTATTGTAAATACCCTAGCTAGTGCTTGCCCCTTCGGTCTTCCTGGAGGATTTACCTTCTTGATCGTACCACAACTGGCCACTTAATTGCAAACTCAACACCCATAGTTTTAGTCCTCCTTTAAGCTTGCATCTGAGTTCCCTCTCTTTTTATATTTTGTGGACACACCCTGGCCATATACCCTTTTTCTCCACAAGTAAAGCAAGCCCCTATCAGTCAATAACACTCCCCTTTATGGAATTTGTCACAATGGTCACATTTTGGATAAGATGCTTGTTCTCATCTCCTCTTCTGCCTCCTCCTATAGTCGAGGCTTGAAGAGAAATAGTTCTCATTGGTTTATGTCTACTTGAGCCACTGCTTCAAACCTTAGATGATGAAGGGAAAGCCTTGTCATTCCTTCCTAGCACAAGCATACTACCTCCCCTACTAAGTTGTTCTCTTCCCTTTCTCTTTCTATTCACTGCACTCTTTATGTTCTCTACATTTTCAGCCCTCAAGGCAACCTTTACCAACAGTTGAAATTCGTAAAAATTATGCACTACCACTTTCTCTCTGATGGCCAAATGCGAACCTGCTTTAAATCTTAGACACTTAACTGCTTCACTCGTCATTAGCTTGGCTACATATCTGGATAACTATGTTAACCTATGCTTATACTCACTCACCGTCATCTCCCTCTAAGTGAGGCTCAAAAACTCTCTCTACTTCTACTGAATGTACACCTCAAACAGATACTTCTTCTTATAGGCAGCTTAGACATCAGCCCATGTTAACACTGGTTGATTAAACTGGCTCCCTGGAACGCTTTCCCACTAATGCAAGGCATCACCCTATAACAAGCTCGTAGCATACACCATCTTTTCTTCATCTTCACAATCCATCTGCCCCAATATTCTTTTAGTCTTCCACAACCATGTCTCAGCTTCCTTTGGATCAGTTATTCCACAAAAATCCACTATGCCATACTTCCTCAGCTTATCAAATTATCTTCCTTTCTTAGCCGGTGCTGGAGTGGAAGTAGATGGCATCTGCCCCATGGCTTGAACAAAATCCTGAGCAAATGATTGGAACATTCTAGGGTCAAAAGGATTAGGCATCAGGTCTGGTGGAATAGGAGACTTTTATGTTTGTGGTTGAGAGGGCTCACTAGCCTGCCTTACTATCATCTCAGCAATCACCGAAGCTCTAAACTCATCAATACCCTCCTATCTCGATGGAAAATCAGGTGTAGCAGATCCTTGCAAAACTCCTCATGTTCTTCTCCAAGGTGGCATTTTACTCCTTCAACAAACTATTATCATTTAGCTTATTTTCGTTTAAAATTTTATCTCCTACATTTATGCATGATATGCATGTCACTTAATACAATCAATAAATTTAAAACAATAACAATTAACCACATAGTATAATAATTCATAACATAACATATTCTAAGCCTAGGAATCCTTAAAAACTATGGGCTCTGATACCAAAGATGTTGGGCCCGAGTCTCGATTCAGATTTCATGAAGATTACGTGTCACAATCAAAATTTAAATGAAATAATCGTTAAATTGGGAACATTTCAATAAAATGTAATGATAGAATATATTTAAATTAAAATTTAGATCAAGGAAACTCATGGTGGTACTTTTTGTAAATAAAAGATTGATAATAAAATGTCATAAAATAATTTTGGACATGAAACTAAATTAAATGGGGGTTAGATAACACATATAATCACTTAGAACTTAACCAATAAAATTTTTTGTTCAACATTTGTAAATATCACAGATTTGACATAAAAATGTCCCAACCTAGAATTTTTCATAGAGGTGTCATGGCCATGACATAATAATGTCACAACCATGACAATAGGATGAGGGATGTCACTGTTGTGACATGAAATTATCATAACCGTGACAAATGAAGAGGGGTTGTGACATTAAATGGTCACAACCGTGATAATGGGAGGTTTCATGGGGGTAAGGGAAACATGCACGAGCATGAGAGGAGTTAAAAGAGTCACAGACGTGAGTGAAACATGCACGGGTGTGAGGGAGCAGAAAATGAAGAAGAGAGTCACAACTTTTCAGTCGCGCTCCCTCCCTTCAAACCATCATAACTTTCAACCTAGAATTCGAAAAATGTCAAAATTTATGTCGTTAGAAAGCTAAGAAAAAGATCTAAAACTTTCATGTAGACACTTTGGTCTACGTTTGCCCAGATCAGTCTAGTTTATGCCTTGAAATTTGAGACTACATTTTAAACCTTATACTTTATTTTCATTCATCTGCTATCAACATCTGTATATATATACAAAACTAGTAATTGCAACCAAAAGACCCGAATCTAACATTCAATTCCATACATACAACTTCCAATATAAACAATTTTATTTCAAAAATTCCATCCAAGACTCATCACACAAATAGAAAGCTTATTCCCAGCCACATTGTCAAAACAACAGAAAAGAAAATTCTGCACATAAACATAAGAGAATTTCTACAATTTTTACTGTCAACTTTCAATGAAACAGAGTCTTAGCAAAACTTCAACTTTGATATCCAAACCACAAAAGTAGCACAATACAAAATAATATCATGAATGTTTATGCTTAATATGCTTCTAAAGTGCCAAAAGTGATCCGAACTAACTAGTTAAGTTACAAATGTTAAAGATTCTTGGAGTCTACCGAAGTTTTGAAAAGATTATTGCTGATCTGCTTTTTCTTCACCTGAGCAATGAAAAAATAGTGGGGTGAGCTAGAAAGCTCAGTGGCTAATACGTTTATAGCTAGCAATAACGAACCACACACATTCAAGTATATATATACATATAAATATATATCACATATTTATAAAACACATGCTAATCTTAGTAGATCCTTCAACTTTAAAATTTTCACATATATTTGAAACGCATTACCACACAATTCAGCTCATATTTTTTATTCAATCATCACAAATATCATTCAAACTTCTTCCATATCCAACAATTCAGAATATAATGCACAAACAAAATGGCTCAAGAGAATCCCATAGTTAGAAATGACGAAACTAAGTTTATACCATGAACAAAATGAGTCCATTTTTTGGAGCTCATATGCCACAAGTGGGTAGCTCGGAGAAGGCTTTAAGTAGACGTGCACTTAATGAATGAAATGGTATCTCTATTACCCATATAAATAGATTTCAGATGCATTCATATCGAATCATATTTTTCATTCTTCTTAAGTTTCTATTTTTCCTTAGCACGAAGCAACACAATCATACAAACAAACATGATATAAAATTAGAGAATGTTTTTCCTACATTCACAATAAGTCAAGACAAACATCAATAGCATTCATTCACACAAATATTTGTGCTCATCATCACAAAGCTATAAACATATTATCCACCTATTTTACTTGATATTTCTAATATCAAACTTGCTCTTCTCCTTGCTTTTGACTTCAACTAGCTTGATTTCCTTCACAAACATATATTTTCATTTAGTCAACACACACGAAAGAAGCTTTCCTTAAACCTAACTATCCATGAACGAGCTTAAGCTTGATCTATTCTTGATTTATCTAGCTCAAAGAACTAAGATCTAACTAAAGTCAAAAAATCCAAGAATATAAAGCTCTTGTTCTTCTTCTTTCTCTCTCTTCATTTTCATCACATACAACCTACTTTCTGAAGTAAATCACACATTAGTATAGACTTTTCGTATAAGAAACTAGATACACAAGAGGGGGGGGTTGAATGGTGTATACTCCTTTTTGGAATATAAAATCTTGTAAAGAACTTCTCTTTCTTGTTAAGAAGATATCACAAAGTTATTACATAGCTAAATAGTAAATTACTCATATATAATTTTTTAACAACAAAATAAACTGAAGTAAAGAGTAGAGAATAGACACTGTAATTTTTATACTGGTTCACCCTAAACCGTGGGCGACGTCCAGTCCTTAGAGTTCGTCTGAGTGTTTCACTATTCTCCAAATGATTAAAAGTATTCTTTCTTCCCTTTCAGAGCCTCTTCAACTCGCTTACAAAGTATTCTTTCACTATCTTAGACTCTCCAGGCTATCAACCTTTTCTTCCTCTCACTAGAAAAAGATTGTGAGCTTTTGTTACGATAATGTTAGCTCTATTCTAAGTAAGCACTGTAAGAATTTTCTCTTAGATTGTCTAACTTTCTAACGTGTCTAAGATTGTAGCATCTTCGACTATGACTAATATTTATAGCCTTCGTCTTTAACTGCTTCTTGATCTTTGATAATCTCTTCTTGATTCTTGATAACCTTCATTTAGTTGAGTTCTGTAACTAACTCCGACCAAATAACTGTTCTGACGTGTTAATGTATCTTCGTGGTATCATCTATGTCTTCTTTGCGTCTGTGTTGCCTTTGCGCCTGCGTCTGCGTCTGCGTCTGCGTCTATATTGACTTTGCATCTGAATCTGTGTCTGAGTCTATATTGACTTTGCATCTGCATCTGCATCTGCATCTGCGTCTGCGTCTATATTGACTTTGCGTCTGCATCTGTGTTTGCATCTATATTGACTTTGTGTCTGCATCTGCGTTGTAACATCCCCTCACTTACCCTAGGGTAATGGGGTGTTACATGCGTTTGCGTCTATATTGACTTTGTGTCTACATTTATGTCTGTGTCTATATTGACTTTGCGTCAGCATCTGCGTCTGCGTCTATATTGACTTTATGTCTGTATCTATGTCTATGTTCTGTACTTTTTACGTCTGCATACTTAACACACTTGTCAAAGACGTTCATCTATTTCTAACATTATTATTATTTGATTGTCATCAAAATTAATCATCGTAAAGTCCTCTTGACTTAACAATTCTCCCCCTTCTTGATGATAACAAATAATTATAATTTTAAAAAAATCAAAGTAAATGAATTTTTATTTAATTGATGAACAAGAAAATAATAAATGAGTAAGATGACAACAAACAACAAATAAGAAGACAACAACAAACAAAGAATAAGAAGAAAATAACAAACAAAAAATAAGAAGACAATAACAAAAAAATATATATATATGCTATCTTCTACTTTTCTTCTATTTTTCTTCTCTTCTCCCCATGTCTCCCCTTTTTTTCTTCTTTTCTCTAATCTTGTCTCCCCCCTTTTTTTCTTTTCTCCCCCTATTTGTTATTATTCAAAAAAGTTACCTCAGATGCTTCATTATTTCAAAAAACATGTGCTGCATTTCTGTTCTAATCAACTTGAGGTCTGCTTCTGTTGTAACTCGTAAATAAGCTAATTCCTCATGTAGATCACCAATTGAGTTTTGTAAATCATTCACTGAGCTTTGTAGATCATCCACTGAATCTTGTAGATCATCAACCTTAGTATTAATTTCTTCAATCTGCTTCACTAAGGTTTCATGACTCCACTGCTCAGAATGTCTTACTTTTTCCATTCTAATAAGTTTGACTTATTGAGTTGGACTCGATGGATAGAAGTTTGTAGCAACAGCTGCTTCTGAGGGTAAGACATCGAGTTCTATTATTTTTAGGGTAGGAGGTTTGAAGAATTGCTTTCCTTCTGGGAGATCAATGTCATCAGGTCTAGATAGTTTAGGAATGGTTTTTCCAAAAAGGTGAAAGACATCTTTAAGTGAGGGTATGAAACTTAAAGGTCTAAAGTGTATAATCAGATGCACAAAAGTCTCTAAGTTGACAAACATACCTCCAACCTAGATAGATCTATACTGTCCTTTAGTCACTCTTCCAACTACCTGAGAACTGGCATCTGTGGTGAAGCATCCACAATTACTTCCTAATGCTTTTGAGATGTGATGGGAAACATAGATTCCTCTTGATTGTTCTGCATGACATGCTTCATCTATGTTTCTCACTGCTTCATGTATCTATTCTCCAGTTAGGTCACCTGTTGTTCTTTCAGGGTACATCTTATGTTTCCCATTTTCAACATTGCGTACAATGTTTGAAGATTTTGGTTATATGTCAGGTACGATCTTAATCAATGTTCTACTCGTTGCTGGGTAGATAGTGTACCTATCTTTGGTCATCTTCTGTGGATATGGTTCTAACTTCTCATCCCTCATAATCCCATATAATCTCCTTTCTTCATGATTTAGAAGATGCATAGACTGATTATTGATCAAAATAGGTTCAATCTGTGTCTTGACAAACCTTTTCATAGGTTTTATGATTATTATTGAGCTTCTGCTTCTAATAGGTACCTCTTCTTCAATCACCTTTATTTTCAAGTCCTCTTTTCTGATAGGACTATGAGATTCCACTCTATCTTTAACTGATTTTTCTTTACGCTGACTCCCAGTTGAATTGATTTCTTTCTGACTAGTTTTTAACTTTTTACTTCCTTCTACCAGTCCAAAATGTGGTTGTGGTTGAGTTCTCTTCCTTTCAAACTCCAATTTCTTCTTAATTCCAGTCTCTTTGATTGGCTTCGTCTGTATTTGTTGCAAAATTGAGACTAGAGATCTTGTGGCTTGTGGTGTCCTTTCTATCTGTTGAGATTGTGCACTAAGAGTCATTCGACTTTCTCTCTTATGTACTTCTTGTCGGAGAGTTAACACCCTTGGTGATCTCTTTGACTTTTTGATTTTCTCAAAATCAAGTGCCTCTGCCTTCCTTTTTAATGACACTTGTTTTCCAGATAGACTCACCTAGCTTTCTTCTGTTTGCCTCATCGTCTTCGCTTCAACCGCTACTTTAAACTATTTCTTCTTTTCTTCTATAGCCATACTTTCAGAAGATTGAGGTTTCTTTTTCTCTTTGGGAGTAACATTCCCACTCATACTTCGTCTAGCCGTATGCTCCCCCTCAATCCTTGCTTTTGGTGTAGAAGTTGTACTCAATCCTATTTTACCAATGGTTGCTGCATTAATAACACTTTTAATGTTCATCTTCACCCTATTTCCTCTGTCCAGGAGAATTCCAAAATCTCTAAAGATTCTTGTCAGCAGCATGCCATACAAAAAAGCATTAAAGTCCTTCTTCGTCTTCATTATGTTCCTTAGAATCAGGTGTGGAAGATTGATAGCCTTATGGTTGAGTAGGTAGAACAGGCATTGCTCATCTATCGTTGTTACAACATTCCTTAATCCTGTTCTTGGTAGAATGTAGTGAAAAAGTATGTTGTGTAGAACCCTAGCCTTTGGAACAAGGTTCAACGACTTCTTGTCCTATAGATTACTACATCCATAGAGTTGTCGATTTACCAGTGCCTTCTTTAGATGATTTTGAGCCATCCATCTAGGGTTGTAAGACACCTCTTCTCTAACACACGGACATCCACTAACCTTCTCGATTAGCTCCAGTGTCA
>JANIIA010041156.1:0-11845 GCA_027478495.1 Erythroxylum alaternifolium
ATTAATGAAAAACATTAGGTGGACATGTAGGCAAGTGACATGTGTCACTTGCCACATGTCACACTCTCATTGGTTTATTAATTTTTCTAACAATTCAATTTCCAATTTCTCTCCCAATTTTCAATGGCTCAATTCCATAAATTCCTAATTTCATGTGTCTAAGTTTCCAGTGCCATTAGACAGTCACTTTCACTACCGGTAGATCCCTATTCTGTCACTTGACAGTTTTTCGAGTCCGGAGACGACTCCGAAAAATTTTCGAAAAATTCCTATAATTCTCTAAAAATTAGAAAACCACTAATGACCCTCTCCAACACAATTTTTACACACACAAAGCCTATTTTTCAAAATTTCCATTTATTCACTATTATACCGAAAAAATGTCATGAATGCATGTACAGATATTTTTTATGTGCAAAGATCACTGTTCACAAATGCATAAGCATGAGATGTGTTTTCCTAATTTCTCCGATTGATCTGACGTGTACTCGTTTCTATGGTTCAACCCATTATATGGAAACGGGATGTTACACACAAGCTAGCCCTCAAAACACTACATACCCACAAGCCAGACCCAACCCAGATTCTCCTACCTACCTAACCTGCCTACTACATCAAACTCCAACCCACTAACGACTTCCAACATACACGACACAAACCCATCTTCTCCACCAGAATCACAATCGTTACCTCGTGTAACTCACCGACTCTGAACTAGACCCGGTCATGTCACAGCTCAGTCTCTCACGCAGGTCTATCGATAATCTCTTACTCCCTTACATATTCCCCTTAATCATGTCTTTTTATCCTTTATGGCAAACGTCTCGGCAGCTTGTGAACCACTATCATATGAGTCCACAAAAGAAGACTCGTTGTGGGTCGAACTTATGGATCGCGAATTAAAGGCACTAGAAGCAAATGACACCTAGTCTACAAAATAAACCCAATCTAGACAGAACGGTCGAACAGAGGAAAGCAAAGCTCATAGCAAAAGGGTTTAACTGACGAGCAGGCATCGACTATTCTGACGTCTTTTCTCCTATGGCAAAGGTGACAACTATTCGGCTCCTACTCACTATAACAACAGCACAAAATTGGCCAATTGAACATTATGATATAAACAATGCTTATCTCTATGGAATAATAGACGAAGATATCTATATAAAACCTCCTCAAGGATACCAAACACAGCCAGGGAAAGTGTGCAAATTACACAAATCATTGTACAGATTAAAACAGGCAAGTCGTTAGTGGAATAAGGAAATTATAACTACCTTCAAAGCAATCGGTTTTTCACAATCAAAGGTTGACAATTTTTATTCACTAAAAGTATGGGAGAATCCTTTATTTCAATTGGCATATATGTTGATGACCTACTGCTGGTTACTACTAATGAGAATATAATTACTGTCGTTAAAGCTTATTTGCATAAACAGTTTACGATTAAAGATCTTAGTAGTGCAAAATTCTTTGTGGGTGTTGAAATTGTTAGGTTCAAAGGGGGAATGCTCTTATCTCAGTCTCAGTATATTGAGGACATAATTCGAGAGGTAGGACTCGTTGATCTCAAACTTGTGGGGGTACCTATACCTCAAGGTACAAAATTGGCAGCGAATGAAGGGGCTTTGTTGCTAAATCCCAAAAAATACCAACAAATTAGTACTGATGTTGCCTACAGCCAAATTAATACCAACTCTAGCAATAAAGAAAATGTAATTAGTGAAGAGTCGAGATCATTCTCACGAGGAATGCTAACGACAAATGTTATATGAGTTGAAATTAAAACGAATGGGAGGTTTTGAAATTATGTAAATTTAAGAAATTAAAAATGGCTGAAATTTAAAAATAACAAAAATATTCAAATTTGAAAATTCAGTAAACAAACCTTGTTTTCGGGTCACCGACGTTATCAAACTAATATAGATCCTTGATATAAAACTCAATCTATCAACAAACATTCATTGAGGGGTGTTTTCTTTTAAGATTAAATGAATAGAAACATGTATTTTAAACATTTTTATTAGTCAACAACTTATATACGATCTTAAGTTTAATTGATTAATAGCTTTAAGAACTAAGAAATCTTTGAACAAGACAACACATGTATGACATGCATTTAATCTAGTTAAGCGTCTTCTTAGAATTTCCAACTCTAATGTAAAGATGATGATCCTAATTGCCACTTGTGATTAGCAAGATTGAATGTTATATCCTACCAATCTAGCTATAAATTAAACAAATCAATCCCTAGTTGTGTACCCTAGAAATCAATCAATTCAATCATGAAAAGTAATTTGAAAGAAACTTAATATTCATTAATGAAATAAGCTTTATTTAGAAATCTCACCATACTAGATAATAACACGGTTTCCTTCAACTAAAAAGAAAAGTTTAGCTACTCATAACAAAAGTAAGAACAAATAGAAGAATAACAAAAGATAAAGTCTCCATCCTTGGTTCTTTATGAAAAGTACAAAAATTTTAGTCTAAAACTAGAAAAACCTGAGAAGAAAACTATCTGTAGAAACGTGAAAAACAAAAGCTAAGACTTGACGTGAACAGTATACGTTTTAAACCCTTTTCGATCTTCTCTCTCCTCCATCTTATCGTAATCTTCAGCAAATATCATCCTCCCATATTCGGGTTATAGATCTCTTTAAAAAAGGCAACACTTGATTCCCAAAATCATAAAGATCTTGATGGATCGAATATGATTTGAAATAAAATTATGCAGATAGGCTTTTCTTTTCCTTACACGTGCCTACACTTAGTTAACTATTTCTTCTGCCAGCTAGGAATTCGATTTGTCTTTCTTTTCGTTCCATCTTTTTGATCCAATTTCATCTTTCATGTGTTGAAAATCACCTGAGAAAAATTTAGAAACAAGTCCATCAATTTCGAACAATAATTTCAACACATTAAAGAAATTTATCCCAAAATTAGTACAAAAATGATAACTTAACAAATTCTCCCACACCAATCTTTTCCTCGTCCTCGACAAATATGTCAACCCACTACACTTTATCAATTCTTCCTTCATAAGATTAAGTGCACACAATCTACTAAATTTGGCCAGTAAGACTTTGGTTGCCACATACAGGATAATCAGTTTTCACCGATGCAAATAAACAAAGTCAAATTTAAACATTATTGTTCAAAGGCAATTATGAAACCAAGGTGAATTCTTCTCATATATTTCTGTCTTTATACTCAAGTGTTTAAGGCTAAAGTGTTTCACCCAAAATCTTCTAATGCAAATATTCTACCATATGCTTGCTTTTTCACCAACTCTTCACCACTTGAAATATAAACATGCACAAATCAAAAGGACTTTTTCAAGGTTGTATTGCTATAGGTCAAGGTAAGGATTGATAAATGGAAAAGGGCAAAAATCATAAACATTAGTCTAGCACCTGGAGACACAATTTCAATTGCAAATGAATCAACAACATCATTCCACAGAGGTAGATTACTCCTTTTTTTCACTGCTACATATTTTCTCTCTCTTTTTAAAATTTTTTATTTAAATGACAGCAATACAACACACAATTCAAATCTAAACCTCTTCAATTTCCTTTCATCTTTTTCTTTTCTTTGCTTTCCATATCCCTCCAAATAAATGTGACATAATTTGTGGTTAGAATGCCTAGTTACATTTATGATGGCTGAAGATATGAGAGGTTTAAATTGCTTGTTGTGGGTTTATCAAGAAAAAGGATTCAGCTCAAAAAGTTTAACAAAGGATATTGAATTTGGTTGGCCTTTTAAGCTAAAGGGTTAAAACAAAGATGGCCTTTATCATTTTTGTGCATGTATGTATAGATGTGGTCTTAAGTGATTCTAAGCAAGTTCTAGGGAAAAATTCACCTTAAAAGATAATCACACATTAAGAAATAGAATGACATAAAGATGATGTCATTAAGACTCAAATTCGCTCACAGGTGGTTTAATTCAAGAATTCACTTTAATTCCACATATTACCTAATCTCTCAAATGTTAAACTTTGACTAAGTGAATAAGACCATTTATTGTAATTAATCAGCATGGTTCACTTTAGACTCACATAGCCCAGTTTAATTTCATGCACACCCTCAATCTCATTCAAACTAATATGAAAAAATTTCATGGCTCAACACACAACACAAGCATGCAAAGATCGGAAAAAATTTTAACAAAAAAATTTTCACGAAAAGAAAATCAAAAAAAGGCAAGACCACATATTCACACATATATATTCTAATTCCCCACACCTAGACCAACGTTGTCCTCAATGTTATAATATAAGAATAAAGAAGCAAAAAAAATATATAAAAAGAGAGAAAAGAATGCTTCTCTATTTTTGGAAATCTGAAATCATGGAGTTGGTGGCTGAGGAGGTTGGAACCCTTGATCTGCCCAATATGCCATTAAATTTTGCTCCATTCTATGCATTCGTTGTTCAAGTGAGGCTAGATGGGAGTCCAAATGGGTTGAGGGATTTGGTGGCTCGACGATGCATCAACTGCAACCCAACTTATTGTGGTTGGGCGTGGGTGGAAAGGAGTTGTTGGTCCTGGGTTGGTAAAAGATATTGTTCCATGACTCATTTCAACAATTCGCATCTTTCTTAAAATTTCCAAATACAAAGGTTCTATAGCACAAGCCATCGTCATATCAGTATTATCAAGGTCTAATACATCCAAATTAACATCCAACTAAGTGATATATGACCCTAATATAAATGGTTTGGATTTTTTTCATAATATAAATTGAAATTGAGTCAAAAACCAAAAACCTAAATTAACAGGCATTTGTCTATCCATACACCATAAGAAATAGAATTCAGTCTTAGAAAGGGCCCCCGGAGAATCTCGATGCCCTGAAAAATTGTACGCTAAAAGTCTATGAATGATTTTTAAAACGTGAGTTTTTAAATATGAAGTCTTAGATGTACTAGCGTTGTACTGATGAGGGTCGACAAACCACTAACTCCATAATTTCGATGTATTAAAGTCACTATGATAATCACAGCAAGAGCTTAAAAATGGTTTATTTCGGACATCATCAGCAGACATAAAACCCATAGCCACATTAAACCCAACAACAAATAATGCAAACTCCTTACGCATAAGCCTAAATTCAACAATCCCTTCAGTGAACAAATCAAAATCTTTATGAGAATTAAACTGAAAGGTACTGTAAAATTCTTTGGTTAATTCAACAAATGCAGGACAATTAATTCTAACAAACACACTCCAGCAAATTGGTCTCAGGAATTATTCAAAGGAATCATGAATTTCTAAAGCTTGCAGAGTATAAGTAAGAACATACTTACATGGGCAAATTTTTTGTTGACTGAGTTGCTGAAATGTTTCAGTATCTTCCGGAAGTTAAAATGAAGTGCATCCTCCACTGTTTAAGTTCCATTTGCTACGATGTTCATCCTCCAATGCTTAAGTTCCATTTGCTACGGTGTTCAACTTGCTTCCCCTTCCTTGTTTGGCTTCTTGTGGATAGGCCTGGTGTTGGTTCGGATGTTAGAGGTTTTGCTGGTTGTGATGTTGCAGCCGGTGTTAATAAAGTTGTCATGTACAATGGAATTTGGGTTGATGCCATATTTGTAATGGAATGTGCCACCTTTCTTGAATCACTCTTCTTCCTTGGCATTATGGCACTCTTGATGAATACACAGACCTAAAAGTGAAAGGAAGAACACAAAATTACTTGGGCAATTGATTACGGGAAGAAGATTGGGTGAAGTTGCAATAAAAGGATATAAAAGGTTTTAGGTTTTCAATGAGAAAAGGATAAAACATTGAGTTTTTGGTTAGTGAAGAAATTGCAAGCTAATGAAAAGTTGAAGAGAAATTTCATGAAGGTGGGAAGTGAATTTGGTGGGCGGTAAATCTGATGGTGGCGCCATAACAAAAATTTTTCTTTTTAAAAAAAAATAAACAAAATTCCAGAAATTAAAAGAACGATTGGTAATGATAAAAGAACTGATTTAGTAACTGAAATAAAGCAACTGAACAAAATAAAAATGAGAACTACTAAAAATAAATAAAACTAAAATGGAATCTGAAAATTTTGGGTTGCCCCCAAATGCGCTTCTTTAAAGTCATCAGCTGAATGTGTGCATCGACATACCTGATTAGAGATAGGTTGGGGTTTCTAACTCTATCTCTTCCATGTGCTCGACTGTAGAGTATTCATAATATGGTTTCAAACAGTGTCCATTAACTTTAAATACCTTGTACGTATCTAAACTTTAAATTTCTACTGTGCCATGAGAAAAAATGTTAGTAACAATAAATGGTCCAATCTAACGAGATCATAATTTTCCTAGAAATAACTTAAGCTTTGAATGATAAAGAATAACTTTTTTTCCTATCGAAAATTCTTTCCACGAAATAATTTTATCATGAAAAGCTTTAGTTTTTTCCTTATAAATTTTGGCATTTTCATACGCTTCATTACGAATCTCTTCTAATTCTTGAAATTGCAATTTCCTATTGTTACTAACCTCTACCTAGTCCATATTTAACTGCTTCACATCCCAATAAGCTCTATGTTCTATTTCCACAGGTAAGTGATAAGGCTTACCGAAAACTAACCTGTATGGGGACATTCTTATTGGAGTTTTGTAATAAGTCTAGCATGACCACAAGGCATCATCTAATCGTAAGCTCCAATCCTCCCTATTCAGATTCACCACTTTTTTCAGTATGGACTTAATTTCCTGATTGGAGACCTCAGCTTGCCAACATACCATGAAATTAACTAAGTCTCTTCGCAATCTAACAAGTAACTATGTCAGCATACCATGGAATTCCTTCAGTTCATCAAATGCAGTCTTGCATGGCTCTTCAAAATCAAAATTCACGTCTTTTTGAAGGAGTCTACACATGGGTTACGTAATCTTTGAAAAATCCTTGATGAATCAGCGATAGAATCCTACATGGCTAAGAAAAAAACGAACTTCCCGCATAGTCGCGGGGTATGATAAAGATTGAATAACATCTATCTTAGCCTTATCGACTTCAATTCCTTTAGAAGAAACCGCATGACCCAAAATTATATCTTAATCAATCATGAAATGAAACTTTTCATAATTTAAAACTAGATTAGTCTCAATGCAACATTTAAGCACTTTTCAAGGTTGATAATTCATGTTTCAAAAGACTCTCCATAAACCGTGAAATCATCCATAAAAACTTCCATACAATTTTCCATAAGGTTAGAAAAAATACTTACCATACACCTTTGGAATGTTAGTGGTGCGTTACATAACCCAAATGGCATTCTTCGGTAAGCAAAGGTACTGAATGGACATGTGAACGTTGTTTTCTCTTGGTCCTTAGGTGCATCCAAAATCTGATGATACCCTGAGTAACCATCTAAACAACAATAGTGAGATTTACCTATAAGTCTTTCAAGCATTTGATCAATAAATGGAAGCGAAAAATGATCTTTTCTAGTAAACAAATTTAGCTTCTTATAATCTATGCAAACTCGCCACCCATTTTGAATACAGGTATGTATTAACTCACCATCATTGTTTTCTACCATAGTTACCCCAGTTTTATTCAAAACTACCTAGATCAGACTTACCCAGTTGCTATCCGAAATTGGATAAATGATTCCCGCATCAAGAAGCTTCAGAATTTCCTTTTTCACTACTTTCATTAGGTCCAACTGACATTGGGGTTGCCTTACCTCCTTACCTTCGTCTTCCATCAATATTCGATGCATGCAAATGGTGGGACTAATACTCTTTAAATCTGCCACTGTCCAACCGAGAGCTTCCTTGTGCTCCTTTAACACTTGAACTAATTGTTGTTCTAGCAAAAGAGTAAGTTTATTAGAAATTATAACAGGTAACGTCTTTCTCACCCAAAAAGATATATTTTAAATGGCTAGGCAAACTCTTTAACTCTAACGTTGGTGGGTGGAGCAAGGATGGCAATAACTTGGAGGAGTTGCGTGTTAGCTCCATATACGGCAACTTTCTCTCCAATTGATAGGATTTCTCCAATTTACAACACAGCATCTCTAATTCATGATTGCGCAGTAACGAGTCTTGAAGGCTTTGCCATTATGATGTCTCTGCCTTCTCCAAGAGTTTTTCAAGTGTATCCCTTCTACTCAATAATGAATTTTCTTGCACTTATATGTCAATAAAATCCACAGAAGCAATAGGTTGTTCATCATCCGAAATTTTCATGGCATTGTATATATTGAATTTAATTAGTTCACCATCAAATTCCATAGTTAATGACCCATCATGAACATCAATTTTCGTTCTTGTGGTTAAGAATGGCCTTCCAAACAAAATTGGGGTTGAAGAAGATATATTGTCACTCCTCATTTGCAAAATATAAAAGTCAGCTGGAAAAAGTATGTCCCCTACTTGAACTAAAATGTCCTCTAACACATCCTTTAGATAAGCATTTGAATGATCCACTAATTGAATTACGACATTAGTTTCCTTGAGAGGTCCCACATTTAAAGACTTACAAACATCATAAGGCATCACATTTATGGAAGCACCCAATCTAACATAGCTTTTTCAATTCTCAAATTATCAATTTTACATGGGATAGTGAACATACCTGGGTCTTGACACTTAGGTGGAAGCTTCTTCTTCTGCAAAATAGCTGAAACATTCTCCCCCAATTGGACTTTCTCATCAAATTTTAACTTTCATTTTGAAGTGCAAAGTTCTTTAAGGAATTTAGCATAACATGGAATCTATTTTATTGCATCAAGTAAAGGTGTCCCATATTTCGTTCACTTACTCCTCCTTCCTTGCCTTATTGAATCGACTAGGAAAAGGGGGCTACACAACCAGATTTTTCAGGCTTTTCTACTTTTTTCTTGCTATTCGGCTGCCTCCTTTGTTGCTTCTTCCTCAATTTCTCTTTTAGAGATTCTCGATGGTGGATCCTTTAATTCTCTTCCACTCTGCAATATGATAGCTTTATCACTATGTTTGAGGTTGATTTCTGACTGGGCTCGAAAATTTCCAAAACTTTGTGTCTCTAATCTATTAATGACGGTTGCCATTTGGCTCATTTGATTTTTAAGGTTTTGGATACTAGCTTGAGTATCCTGCTGAAACATCAAGGTGTTAGTGACCAAAGATTGAACTATATCTTCTAAGGAAGACTTACCTTTAGAATTCGATGTCATTTGTTGATGTTGTTTAGGCACATACGGTTGTTTAAATTGCTAGAAACGTAGCACCCCACTCTCACAAGACATGTACCTGACATCCTGAGTGATATCCGAGTGCGTGCCCCGTAAGGGTGGCATGCTAGAACAATCAATTTGTCAAACACTCAAAACTCAGTACAAATTTTTCAAAAAAAAACTCACTTGCATGCAGAAATCAATAATCAAATTCGAACCCATACTTTTATTTCATAAAGATTGAAATCACAATTATTATTACACTTGAATCACTCTCATTCAAAACATTTCCATTTTCAGAAGTTATTACATACAGAAAATTGTACAGAAATCGCGGAATACACAAATTAATACAAAAAAAAGAAATACAAATGCAGGCGCGAACTGATCCCGACCTTTATCTCTTACTTAAATGTATTGTCTGTACTCTTGTTAGCCTAACGGGGTAACTCTTCTGAGCCTGAAAAATATTGCAAATTTTAGGTGAGTTTTGTGAACTCAAATGAGGTAACCATCATCGATGGTTCACTCAATTCATGCATCACATCATTTCACCTAACAAACAATCGCATTTTCTCATAATTGATCATGTATCACATTTTCACTTAAGCATAGGCAATTATACATTTTAATTAATCAACCATACTTAACAAAATGCATATGGAATGTTCATGAGACTCCTTTTCAATTGTTATGTTGTTGTGACGAAGTGCCTAAACTGTCCCGTATCCATTTTGAATATCGAGCCCATTACTAACTGTCCCTTATCCGATGAGGATATAGGGCTCATTTTATGTAGTGAGCCTTAGGCTCTTAATCACTGTCTGAGCTCGAGGCTCTTATCACACGTTGAGCTTTAAGCTTTGATCGGTGACTACTCTAGTCACAACTCTCATTATCTGATCATGCATTCATGTATGGAATGCATCTCACATTTTCAATCAATCATATCATAACACGTTTAGTTCTTCACATTCATATTCAATCAGCGCTTCAACATATATCCCACATTTCACAATCATCGGACCTTCTGTCTAGAATTTAACACAATTCAATTCACTTTCATTTATCATTCATAACAACATTTAAGCAAACAATAATTTAGAGAAACCATCTAGGTTACTCACAGTACGCTCTAGATTAGTATTTGCTTCCCAGATCTGGAAACGTCTGGATGTGGACATTTTATCCTGCATATCAGTATTATACAATACACACATGTGCACACATTAATAATTGCACAATATCAAGTATTTATTGATAAATGTGTATATGGACTATGTACAATGCATGCTCAATAACAATCCCGGGAATATCATCCAATTTCTTATTTTATCTACATTCTCATTTTATAACCCAGTTACTCGTCATTCCTTTTGTTTTTGCATTATTGGCTCTCACAGTATCCAACTCTCATTCACTTCTATTTAATACCCATTTCTCATTTCCTTTAAATCATAACTACAATCACATAAACCTCTACATTTATATTATACACATGTATTTGGTGCTTTAATACCAACAATTCATTCACTAATGTTATTCTAACATTATATAATCATACAATATCCAAACTCTCATTTCTCCCTATCACATCTCCAAAATTCCATACCTTAGGGTCAATTTTCCATAATCATTATGACCAGGAGTTTACAGTAATTTGGCAACACTTTCTTCCAGAAAATTATTTTTCTATCTCTTTAGTTTCTCATGACACTAATATCATTCAATTCGGTTTAGTATCCCAAAAGTTATACTCCAAATAAGTTGGGACTGTTCTTAAACTATAATGGTGCCCTGCACTCAACTTCAATCTAGAATTTGAAATTCCTAGAGATAGAATTAAAATTTTATTTCTTCATACAAATTGTATCTCTATGTCTCTAGTTTAATCAAAATTAAGAATCACTCTATTTAGATAACTATAGAAAAATATATGCTCAAAATACCGAAGCATGTTCTGTGCTAGAATGTTGGCCACAGCGGAAATCTTTCAAGTTCGTCGCGGCGAACCCCTGACTTGACCGCGGCGAACTTCATCCTTCAAGTTGGCCGTGGCAAACAAAGGAGAGTTGGCCACGGTGAACCTTCATAGAAAGGAGTAACTGAACTCATTTTCCAGCACTCCGCATCATCAACTTCATCCCAATTCATCTCCTTTGCTTAGTCCATTATTTCTAACTTACATCTACATCATTTCCTCTTCATTTATACCCTAATTACAATTCAATATCATTCACAAATAACTTATGATCCATAATTGATCATTAACCAAAAGCAAAACATATACATGCACCCATTCATCATCAATTTTCTGCACTCATCCAACACCATTTTAATTATCATTCTACCTCAAAATCATCACTATAACAATTTATGGGTCATTAATCATTTTACACATATACAAAAGCAAGACATTTACATACACATTTCATCACTCATGACACATATATAACAATGGCATAATCAAGTCATCAATCTCAATATACTCATCATTCTAGCTTCATTTAACCATACTCATGATATTTAAAGCATCATTTAACTTGATTTAACTACAGCTTCTTCAAGAGTCTCCAAGAAACCCTAACTCCCAACATCTCACGATCATCTTCATTTATGAAGGAGAGATTAGGTTCTTTTTTCTTGTGACAAAATGCAAAGATAACAAGGATCT
>JANIIA010041167.1:0-11844 GCA_027478495.1 Erythroxylum alaternifolium
TGAGATGTGGTAATTTACCACATCTGGACCCGTTTCTTTGGTCCGACCCGTTCTCTGGAAACGGGATGTTACAATGTAGGCACTAGTTGAGCAAAGAGTATCCTTGTCACCTACCCAATCTGCATCTGAGAAGGCATGCAATGAAAGTGGAGAATCACAATATAGCTAAAGCCCTAGATTAAGAGTTCCACAAAGATAACGAAGCAAACATTTAACAAGAGTCCAATGCTCAGTTGTAGGCTTGTGCATAAATTAAGAGAGTTTGTTGACAGCAAAAGCAATATCCAGATGAGTGAGAAGAAGGTACTGGAGACTCCCCACAATAGCTCGAAATTCTATAGGATCAGATAGAATAGCCCCCGAGTGTAAAGAAAGTGTGGAATCTGTTGGAAGTGGAGTTTGAACTAGTTTTGCATCAGACATGCGAGTGCGTGTAAGAAGATTTTGTAAATATCGTCACTGTGACAGTAGAAAGCCTTGCTTGTTGGGTATAATTTCTAATCCGAGAAAATAAGAAAGATTTCCAAGATCTTTAAGTGAGAGGCGATTTGCAAGTGATTGAACAAACTAATTTACAGAAGGTGCATCATCCCCTGTAATAATGATATCGTCAACATATACAAGTATATATAATAGGTGTCCACCAGACTTGAACACAAATAAAGATGTATCAGAATGAGAGTTTTTGAAACCGCTTTGAAGAAGAAAATTGCGAAGTTCTTGATACCAAGCACGCGGAGCTTGTTTTAGCCCATAGATTGCTTTTTGCAATTTGCAAACATAAGATGGAAAATCTTGGTCCACAAAACCAGGGGGCTGATGCATATACACTGTTTCTTGAAGATGACCTTGCAAAAACGCATTATTAACATCAAGCTGGCGAAGATTCCATCCATGACTTACTGCAAGACTGAGAACAAGTCGAATTGTAGCGGGTTTGACTACCGGGCTGCATGTGTCATAATAATCAACTCCTGGACGTTGATGAAAACCTTTTGCAACTAAGCGAGCCTTGAACCTGTCAACAGAGCCACCAGAATTTCTTTTAGTGCAAAAAATCCATCTACAACCAACAATATTTTGAGTAGGATGAGGTGGAATTAGCTCTTGAGTCCCATTTCGAATAAGAGCATTATATTCTTCAGACATGGCCTGTCTCCATTTTGGATCCTTAAGAGCATGAGCTAGTGTGGTGGGTTCAACATCATGAGATTTGGTTAGTTGGGTATAAAGATTGAGTTTTTGAATAGGTTTATGAATGTTATCTTTGGATCTGGTTTGCATGGGATGATTGGATCTGGTGGCGTGCTGGTGGAGTTGAGTATTGTCAGGTTACTGGTTTCATGTGTTTATGGTAGTTAGAGGTTCACACTGGAGTGACAATTGAGTTCCAACTTTAGATGGTGGCATGAGTAGCGAAGGTAGAGATTGTATTTTCATTATTAGTGGTATCCAAGTAGAAATAGTGGTGGATTGGGGGGCGTGGAGATTATGTTTGTAAGGATTTGAATGGAAATACTGACTCAATGAACCTAACATGTCTAGAAACATAAATTTTGGATATTGAAGGATCAAGACATAAGTAGGCACTTTGAGTTAATGAGTATCCTAGGAAAACACAAGGTTTGGAGAGTCTAATTTGTGGCAGGTATATGGCCGAAGCCAAGGATAACATAGGCACCCAAATACCTTGAGTTTTAAGTAATTAGGAGGACAACCAAAAAAAAATTTCATATGGAGAAGAGAGATTTAATGTCGGAGTTGGCAATCGATTGATCAAATACACTACTGTGGCAAAGGCATTAGACCAGTAAGTTAATGGAATAGAAAAAAAGAGAGGACAGAAATGAAAGAAGGGAAAAAAGAATCAGATTGCTTGCTTTGAAACCATAATAGAAGAAATAACTAAGAACTTTTCTATATTTACATTGAAACGAATGATACAGATTTATAGAACAGATGAGCCTTAGTACAGCTGGAACAAATTGAAAAAGAATAAGAAATTAAAAAGGATGAGATATGCAGTTAATATACAGATTGTATGTATCAAGAGGTTATTATTAAAGATAGATCAAATCTTCATAACGATATTAGGTACTAGATTAGATTGAGGGATTAAAGTATCATGTGTCGATATTTACACATACGATTATGTTTCCACAAAGTGAGTGATTATGATGAGTAGAGATAAGTCGACAAACTATTGAATGTAATTTTATTAGGTTAAGCAGTGCCTAGTTAATTCAGTTAATAAAGAAAAAAACTTAAAAAGTAATAATAAATGTAATATTTGTATTAATAATTAATAATAATAAGATTCTAAATATTTATTAAGTGTTTGAATAGACTAAGTATTGCTTGTGTAATTTAGTATTGTGTATTTGATCATTTGACTGTTTTCATTATATGTTGATTTATTTGATGTATGGTCTGGTTATTCTTACCAAGTGCACGTGATTGACAGTGTGAAGTCTAAGTGGGGCCAACAGATCAAATTTTGTACAATTGTTTCATTTTTTAGACTAATGAGATTTTTGGTAATTAATTATGTAATTGGAGAGAAATTTGGCTAAATTCTGGTTTAAGAATTATGGACTTACATAGGAGAGAGAGGGGGAGGAGGACAAATTCATCGCTACAATAAGACTTTGTGAGTGTTGAATCATATAAAATTCGGGGAACTTCTAATGGAGGCAAGAGGAAGGGATCGTTAATGAAAATTTTTGATATTTTAATTAGATAAATTTAGAGTCAAATTATTTTAGGATTAACGATGAATGAAATTAGGGAATTGTAGGATTAGAAATTAAGTTAAAATTGAGTTAAATAATTTAATTAGTTTAGTTCATTAGAATTAAGAATAAAATAAAACAAAAATTAATTAATTATAATATTTATATTTTTCAAAGCATAACTGGGTCTTACAATACCACATGGCGCACACGTGGCATTGTATTATCATTTTAAATATAAATTTTTATGATTTTTGTCACGTTAGTAATAACGTAATAGATAAATGACGATAAGATTTAATTTAAACATTTGTAAAACGATTTAATTTTTAGTCTTATATTTGTTAGAATTTCTTAATAACGTAATAGTCTTATATTTGTTAATAACGTAATAGTCTTATATTTGTTAGAATTTCTTAATAACGTAATAGTCTTATATTTGTTAGAATTTCTATCCTTGTGAGATTTAATTTAAACATTTGTAAAACGATAAGATTTAATTTGAATATACTAAAACATTAAAACCTAACTTGTATTAAGGTGTGTAAACATTGGAGTTATTTTTGTCCTTTTTGCTAAAAAATAATTGAAATCAACTATATAGTTCGCAACAAATATAAAGTAAAATATATTCCTATGCTTGATTTTCAGTATAATAGATTCCTTTTCCTTATTTTATTTCTATCTTTTTATTTCACACTGTCAAAGTGAAAGAGTTGCACCAATTCGAGTACCTAACACTACAAGAAAATTAATAATTAGCGACGAAAAATTAGCGACGAAAAATTAATTTCTGTCGGTAACATTATCCGAAAATTTTTCATTTAGCGACAGTAATAATATCTGTTGGTAAATATGGAGGAAAATTATTCCGACAAAATTTTCGATAGACTTTAGCGACGGTAAAAATTTCTGTCGGCAAAGAAGGCAGGAATTGCCGACGGAAACATTTCCGTCGGTAAATTTTAAAGGTAAACGTCGTCATTTGCTTTGGCTTCAATGTTTTAAATAAAATGAAAACATTTTATTTCAGGCATCGTTTTTGTTTACATATAACCGACCCAAAAGACCACTCCCCTTGCATCTTCTTCTTCGTTTTTCCTCTCTCCCCTGCATTTTCTCAAGCGTTTTTCCTCTCTCCGGTTTCTCTGTCGTGGATTCCTCTTCTGCTCATCGGCGTTTGTCTTTTACGGCCATTGCCATTGTGTCCTTTGGCGAATGTATTCTTGTAGCCTTTCATCTCTATTATTTCATGTGATGTTGGATGTATTTGGGTATTTAATAACATTCGTTTATTTAGGTACCCTGTGATTGCAAAATAATTTTAATGTATAAATGGTAGTGATGGAAGGGACAAGACGTAATTTTGGTTGTGATATTGAGATGAATTTTTTATGCATGTAAGGGTGTCTGATGAATTGCTTGTTATGTTGATGTTAAATTATGCGTATGGGAGTGTTCTGCGTATGTTGATTGTTGATTATGTTGCTAAATCAACATCATTTAGAAGATGGTATTTGTTAAATGGAACAATGAAAAATTGATTCCAACAACTTGACACTTCTTGATGGTTCCCTATCAAAGGCACAACTTTGTTTTTTACGCGGTAGGTAGAGCACATGTTAACTTGCTGTATAAAAAAAATGATAGAGAAAAGGAGACCTAGGAATCTTGTTAAGGACTCGTGCTAAATGTCGATTGACTAAGAAAAAAACACTTTAAATAGATATTTAGTGAATTTTTTTCAAAATTATTTAAAATTTATTTTTGATAAATTAAATTGTTTAATTTAATTTGTTATTACATAATTGATTAATTGTTGATGAAAGACTACTTTTATAAAGGTTTAAAGATATTTAAATTATTAGGGTTAATTTTGATTATTATAATTGATGATACTTTTTTGTTAATTATATTTAAAATTTTGATATATAAATAATAAAGAGAATTCACACTTTTTATTTTTGAATAATTTACCCTTCTTTTTATATTGTTTTAAGTTAAATTCTCTTAACGATAGTCGTGTCGACTATCAAAATAAAAATTATAATTAGAATATTCTATAATATTCTGTATGATTTTACGGATAGTTTAAACTAAGCAAATCGGGATTGGTTTGGTCTAGCAATATTTTTAAAATTACTCCCACTAAAAGTCCACAAATTTCTATTCAAAATAAACAATATTATTTTCTGATTTGTTGCTTTAATATATTAAAAATATAATAAAACTATTGAACAAGTGTATTATATTAAATGCGAAATATTCTTTTTTACAGGCCCTATATTGTGTTAAAAAGCATCGCTCATCCTTCTTTTTTGTAGTCTAGAGTTGTCCGTCCACCCAGGTAAGTCGTCCAACTAATGTCTACCATATGTATTGCTTTATTAATACGATTTTGATGCATTTGGGTTTTATGTGAATGTATTTGATGAGTTTTTATGTTTTTCTTTAATAGTCTAAGTATTTACTGTATGTAGAATGATTTTGAGATCTAATGAATGATTTGAGGCATAACTAAGTTCCTATGACGGAATATAGGCTGAAAATCCATAATGCAACTCCCGTGAGGCTTATTGGTGAAAAATTCCACGACCTAGGAGTCACAGCAAGAACTTGCTTTCTTGATTTAGAGGTGTAAACAGTGCCACGTACCATAGTACTGAATTTAATTGTAGGTGATTAATTCAATTGATTAATACTTAAACTTCAACGTGATTAAATCAAACTTAGTATTAACATAAGAAATTCATAAGTTCAATAGAAATGATAGTTCTTTGTATAATAAACCCCTAAGACGGTATATAGGCTGAAAATCCATGATGCAACTCTCATGAGGCTTATCGGTGAAAAACTTCACGAGCCTAGGAGTCACAGCAAGAACTTGTTTTCTTTATTCACAGGTGTCAACAATGCCATGTACCATAGTATTGAAATCAATTGTAAGTGATTAATTCAATTGATTGATACTTAGGAGATATGGTGTAAAGTTTAAATGTTCTGTAAACTTAGTGAACATGAAGGATACTAACTATGAAATTACTTTTTAAATTAAAAATTTTACAAAAATGAGTAATGTTGATAGATCTTAGATGTATATATAATTAACACCTGATGGTTTCATTAATCCTGAGTTTGTTGAGGGAGTTGAAGCTTTTATTCATTATGCATGTTTTCAACCTACATATATGGATGACCCAAAGATAATATGTCCATGTCAAAAGTGCAAATATATTCGTTTCCTTCATATTGATGAAGTGAATGGCCATTTGCTGAGAAAAAGGTTTGTTCCAAATTATTTTGAGAAGAGACGATATGGGGAGCCATTGATTTGTAGCACCTCAAGGGGTAAAGAAGTAAACTCGTCAGTAAATATGGATGAGTTTGAAGGGGGGATTGGATTTAGAACAAATAATGTGAGTGCAACTGAAAATCCTTACATGCAAATGATTTATGATACAGCCAGTTATACTTTTCAGGAAAACATGGAAAATCTTGAAGAAGAACCAAACCCACAAACAAAACAATTTTTTGACTTATTACACTCAGCTGACCAAAAATTATGACCAAATTGTGAGACAATGACTCAATTGTCTTCAATTGCTTAGATATTGAACATGAAGTCTGAAGGGCATATTTCAGATCGTAGTTTTGATAAAATTCTTGGATGATATAATGAATCATTGTCTCCTGATCATACAATGATTGATTTTACAATATGAAGAAACTTATTAGGGGTCTTGGTTTGCTTATTGAAAAAATTGATTGTTCCAACTTGGGATGTATGTTGTATTGGGGAGATGATGGGGAATTACAAGAGTACAAATTTTGTGGTCAATCTAGATTCAACCCTAGAAAGCATTCTATTAAACAAAAATTAGAACCCTAGAAGCCGATGTATTATTTCCTGCTAACTCTGAGATGTCAAAGACTATATGCTTCTGTGATTACTGCATCTCACATGAGATGGCATAATAAACCCGAACAAGAAGATGGAATAATGAGTCATGCATCAGATGGAGTGGCATGGAAACATTTCAATAACACTCATTATAAGTTTGCAGCTGAAAGTCGAAATGTTAGGTTGGGATTGTTGACAGATGGATTCCAATCTTTTGGTCAATCTGGCCAACAATATTCATCATGGCCAATTATAATTACTCCTTATAATTTGCCTCCATTAATATGTATGAATGAGGCATATATGTTCTTGACAGTGATTGTGCCAAGGCGAACAAATCCAAAGCTTAAAATTGATGTATTCTTACAACCATTGACATATGAATTGTAGCATCTTTGGGAATATGGTGTGGAGACATATGATGTGTCTCTAAAACAAAAATTTTGTGTTGAGAGCAGCTGTGATGTAGACTATTAATGATTTTTCAACATATGATATGTTGTCTGGATGAAGCACAGTGGTAATGTTGTCACCTGCAACTTAATTAATACCAATTCTAATAATGAAATATCTAGTTAGTGAAGAGTTGAGATCGTTCCCACGAGGAATCTATTGGTAAATGTTTGACAAGTTAAAAACTAAAACAAATTTGGGGGGTTAGGGGGTTGAATTAACGTAATTTTTGGAAATTAAAAATGATAAAATTGGAAATAAACAAAAATAGTCAGATCTGGAAAATTAATAAATGAGCCTTGGTTTCCGGTCACCTACATTATAAAACTAATATGGATTATTGATATAAAATTAAGGTCATTAATAAATATTTATTGAGTGGTGTTCTCTCTTATAATTAAATGAATAGAAACATGGATTCTAATCACTCTTATTAACGAACAACTTAGATACAATCTTAAGTTTGATTAATTAATAGCTTTAAGAACCAAGAGAACCAGTGAGCAAGACAATACACATACGATATATTTAATCTATCTAAGTATCTTTCTTAGAATTTCCAATCCCTAAAGCAAAGATGGTAATCCTAATTGCCACTTTGGATTAGCAAAACTGAACGTCAATCCTACTAATCTAGCTGTAAATTAAATTAATTAATTTCTAGTTGCGCAGCCTAAAGATTAACCAATTCAATCATAAAAGCAATACGGAAGACATTTAATATTCATCAATGAAATAAACTTTATTCAGAAAATCTCACACATACTAGATGATAACGTGGTTCCCTTCAATCAAGAAGAAAGATTTAACTACTCATAACAAAGGTAAAACTCAATAGAAAAGTAGCTGGACATATTGTCTCCATCTTTGCAATTTTCCATAAAAATCCAAAAAACTTCTAAAACCAAAAACAAAAAACAAAAAATGTAAAAGATGATGTGCCTAGAAGGGTTCTTCTCTTCCCTCTTATCGTATATTTATCAGATACACTTCCCACATAACCAGGCAACAAATCCCCCCATAAAAGATAACAACTTGATTCCCAAAATAATAAAAATCCTAAGTGTATCGAATATGTTTTCAAATCAAATTCTACAGATAAATTTTCCCTTTGCACGTGCCCATGGTTAGTCAAAAACTTTTCTGCCAGTTAGGAATTCGAATTGTCTTTGATTTCCTTGAATCTTTTTTATTCAAATTCATATGCCATGTGTTGAAAATCATCTGAGAACAATTAAGAAACATGTTCATTAATTTTAAATAAAAATTTCAAAACATTAAAGAGATTTATATCCAAAGTTAGCACAAAAATATCAACTTATCAAATTCCCCCACACCAATCTTTTGCTCGTCCTTAACAAACTATATTTACAATCAATTGGCCAACTAATCAACTTCCTTTATACCAAGTCTCACAACAATAAATATTGCACACTTCAAGAGTCAAACAATTTTATTGCCAATGAATACCATAGAGTTAATCATTCAAGTAATATAAACAAATTCAATTTAAGGCAATCATATTTCAAAAACTAGCACATAATTATAGTAAACTCTCACAGATTGAATTTCGCTCAAATCATTTAAGTGTTTATTGGTTCAGTATTTCACTCAAATTCTTCTAATGTAAATATTCTATCATATGTTTGTTTTTTCACCAACTTTTCACCACTTGAAATACAAACATGCACAAATCAAAAGAACTTTATTCAAAGTTGTATATAGGTAAAGGTAAGGATTGATAAACGAAAAGGGAAAAAATCATAAACATTAGCAAAGCATCTAACCGATTGCAGAGACACAAATTCAATTATAAAAGAGTCAACAATGCCATTCCGTAGAGATATATTACATTCCATAACTTGTTTTTCACTACCGTATTATTATTTTTCTTTTTTATCAATGTACTGATATTTAAAGACAGCAGTACAACACATAATTCAAATTTAAATCACTTAAATTTCCTTTCATCATTTTCTTTTCCTTGCTTTCCATGTCTCACCAAATAAGTTTGACATAAATTGTGGTTAGAATGCCTACTTACATTTATGATGGGTGAAGATATGAGAGGTTTTAGTTGTTTATTATAGGTTTATCAAGAAAAAGGGTTCAACTTAAAAGGTTTAACAAAGGATATTGAATTGGGTTGGCTTTTTAAGTTAAAAGGTTAACACAAAGATGGCCTTTATCATTTTTATGCATGCATGTATAGATGTGATCTCAAATATGTTCCAAGCAAGTTTTAGAGAAAATTTCACCTTAGAAAATAATCATACATCAAAGAAATATAGATTGATATAGATGTTTCAATCTTTTAGGCCCAAAAGCTCACAGGTTAATGCAGTTTACCACAATTATACACCATGTTTAATCATATGATTGCCAAACCTTGACTAAGTGCATACACTTCTATTTCTTAACTAAGTGGCATCTATTGTCCTTAAATAAATTTAATGAAAGTTATATGCACTACTTAAGTCATTGAAATGGAAGTCTAGAAAGTGTTGCAGTTGGTTAATCAATTGCAAATAAGTCAATAAGCATTCAAATTTTCAACAAAGATTCCTAACTGTCAGTTATATGGAACATACCTCACTCCCACAACTAATCCATACATTGCCTCCAATGTAATAACATAAAATAAAAGAATTGAAAATAAAGAAAAGGACAGAAAAGAAAGCTTCTCTGTAAGTTAAGCGCTAAAATCATGAGGTTGGTGGGTAAGGAGGTTGAAATCCTTGATATGCCCAATATGCTATAAAATTATTCTCCATTCAATGCATCTGGCATTCAAGTCGAGCTAAACGAGCATCCAAATTAGCTTGGGGAGGATGGCTACTGCTCGATGTATTTGTGACAACCCAACTTCTTGTGGTTGGACGTGGGTTGGAAGGAACAACTAGACTTGGATTAGTGAAGGATATCCTTTTATGACTTATGTCCATAATTCTCATCTTGCACAAACATTCCATATCCAAAGGTTTTATAGCACAAGCCAGAATCATGTCAGTATTTTTAGGGTCTAATAAATCCAAGTTAATGGCTAATTAAGTGATGTAGGACCCTAATATTAATGGTTTGGATTTCTTGTTTAACACATATTGACATTATGTTAAAAACTAACAACCTAAATTAACAAGAATTTGTCTGTCTATACATCACAAAAAATAAAATTTAGCCTTAGAAAGTGTACTTGCAGAATCCCGATGCCCTAAAAAATTGTACACTAAGAGTCAATGTATGATTTTGAAAACAGGATTATTTAAATATGAACTCTTAGATGCATTGGCATTATATGACTAAGGGTCGACGGACCACTGAGTCCACAATTCAGATGCATGAAAATCACTATAATAATCATAGTAGGAACTTACAAATGGTTCATTTTTAACATCATCAGTTGATATAAAACCCATAGCCACATTAAATTCAGCAACAGATAAGGCAAATTCCTTACCCATAAGTCTAAATTTCACAATTCCTTCAGTAAACAAGTCGAATTCTTCATGAGAATCAAATTAAAATGTGCTGTAAAATTCTCTTGTTAATTCAACATATGCAGAGTAGTCAATTTTAACAAACACATTCTAACAAATTTGTCCAACCAATTGCTTAAAAGAATTACGAATTTGTAAAGCTTCAAGAGTATCGGTAAGAACATACTTCAAGGGTATATTTTGCGTTGGCTTATTTGTTGAAATCTTTGGTTGCCCTCTGGTAGTTGAAAAGAAGTGAAAGCTCCACTTCGTGAATTTCATTGGCTTTTGTTGTCAACTTGCTTACCTTTCCAAGTGTGATTCTTCGTTGAAGGGCATGGTGTTGGTTCGAACATTGGAGGAATTGATGAAGTTGGTGCTGCAACTGTGGTGTCCGATGGAGGTCTAGTGGTCACTAATATTGGAATAGGGGAGGCTAACCTGTGTGAATCACTCTTCTTTCGTGGTTTGGCTCCAATCGTTGTGATTTTGCAGTCCTGAAACACGAAAATGAAAACACAAAACTTACAAAAATGTGATAGGCGGTAAAATGACAGTGGGCGGCGGGAAAGGGATTTTTTTAATTAAATTAGAATTGAAATTATTAATAAGTGAAAATACTAAAGAGAATGGAACAAAATTGACAACTAAAAACAAAATAACTTAAACAGACTAAATAAAAAATTAGAAATACTAAAAAATAGAACTAAAATTGAGCATGAAATTTTTAGGCTACTCCCAAATGCACTTCTTTTAAGTCGTTAGCTGGACGTGTTCACTGAATTACCTGGTCAAAGATAGATTGGGACTACCAGCTCTATCTCTTCCACATTCTCGAATGGAGAGTTCTCATATTATGGTCTTAGACGATGTCTATTAACCTTAATCACCTTAGAAGTGTCTAAACTTTGAATTTCTACCGTACTATAAGAAAATGCATTAGTAACAATAAATGGTTCGAGCCAGTGAGATCGTGATTTTCCCAGAAATAACTTAAGCTTTGAATGATAAAGAAGAACCTGTTTTTCTACTGAAAATTGCTCCCTAAAAATTATTTTATCATGAAAAGTTTTAATTTTTTCCTTATAAATTTTTTCATTTTCATAAGCCTTATTACGGATCTCTTCTAACTCTTGCAATTGCAATTTTCTATTATTACTAGCCTTTACCAAATCCATGTTTAACTGCTTCACAGCCCAATAGGCTCTATGTTCTATTTCTACAGGCAAATGACAAGGTTTACTGAAAACTAACCTGTATAGCGACATTCCTTGTTGGACCC
>JANIIA010041197.1:0-11842 GCA_027478495.1 Erythroxylum alaternifolium
AGATGATTTACCTCCATATTTAGCGACGGATATTATTACCGTCGCTAAACGAAAATTTTCCTTGTCAACTTTACCAATAGAAATGGACTTTCCGTCGGTAATTTGCAATGGTAATTTTCCGTCGGTAATTTTCGTCGCTAAATCCTCCTTCTTTATTGATGGATATCTTATACTGTTGCTAAATTTCATCGCAAAATTTTCCGAGATGATTTACCTCCATATTTAGCGACGGATATTATTACCGTCGCTAAACGAAAATTTTCCTTGTCAACTTTACCAACAGAACTTGACTTTCCGTTGGTAATTTTCAATGGCAATTTTCTGTTGTTAATTTTCGTCGCTAAATACTACTTATTTACCGATGGACATCTTATACCGTCGCTAAATTCCATCGCAAAATTTGCCGGAATGATTTCCCTCCATATTTAGTGACGGATATTAGTATTGTCGTTAAATGAAATTTTTCCTTGTCAACTTTACCAACGGAAATGGACTTTCCGTCGGTAATTTGCAACGGTAATTTTTTGTCGATAATTTCTATCACTAAATACGACTTATTTACCGATGGACATCTTATACAGTCGCTAAATTCCATCGTAAAATTTTCCGAGATGATTTCCCTCCATATTTAGCGACGGATATTAGTATTGTCACTAAACGAAAATTTTTCTTGTCAACTTTACCAACAGAAATGGACTTTTCGTCGGTAATTTGCAACGGTAATTTTTTGTCGGTAATTTTCGTCGCTAAATACGACTTTTTTACCGATGGACATCTTATACCGTCTCTAAATTCTATTGCAAAATTTACCGGGATGATTTTTCTCCATATTTAGCGACGGATATTAGTATTGTCGCTAAACGAAAATTTTCCTTGTCAACTTTACCAACAGAACTCGACGTTCCGTCGGTAATTTGCAACGGTATTTTTCCGTCAGTAATTTCTATCGTTAATTCTTACTTTTCTTGTAGTGAATCAGTCAAGAATCAAAGGATTTGGTGAGATTTTTTCTTTCTCTCTTTAAAAAATGAACTCATCTCTTTTTGCTTATTTTTGCAGATTTCTCTTTCGCAATGGCTTTGAAGAAGATGGTAGCTTGGAAATCAACTGACGAATTGCATCTTTAAGTCTCCGACGAAGGTAAACCCTATATGGCAGTCACTTTTTGTACCCCTTTTCTTATTTATTCAGAAGACAAAGGTATGCATTTTTAGGACTTCAGAGATAGAGAATTAATTACTTATAGATATTTTGACATTGAACTATTAGAAACTATAGGAGTGAGGCATAAGGTTAAGCGATTGACTACGAACATTGGTTGGGGTAGGTTCATTCATTGTGATGTGCCAATTTATCCTATGATGACTATTGAATTTTTCACCACTGTGCGCTATAATCCCAAAATGGATTTATTCTGGTTTAGAATAGTTGGTGATATTTATAAACTTGATTATAATGTCATTTATGAACTTTTTGTTTTATCAAACATAAAATTTTTTGATGATCACTATAACTTTGACGTGGATAATTACTGGAAAATTCTAATAGGTGAAGCCAATTCTAACATTGAAAATGCATCAAACACTTTAATTTGTAGTGATGACCATTTACATTTTTATAAATTTATGTGCTTAATGGTTTTCAACAAAACTAAAAGTAATAAATGCTCGACTAAAGAACTTTTCTTCCTTTGATGCATATATCAAAAAATTAAAATCAATACTCCTTATTGGATTTTTTGATCGATAGTGAGTTGTGTTAATAAGAAGAGCTCTTATTTTGGCATGTCTTACATTGTTAATACTTTGGCTTTGTTTTACAACCTTTATGTGGGTAGTGTATGTACAACCCAATATGGTATGTTTGACATATCTTATTTGAAGCGCTCTAAAATTTTGGAGTCTCATTCTATGGAGCTCTAAAATCCTTAAACGTGTATTGTAGTTAAGAATAGGAAGGGTAAGGATGCAGCCACTTCTCGACCATCCACATCCCAAATAGCTCTGAAGCCACAAGAAGAAGCAGTGGAAGAGGAATCAACAATACCAACAGAGGTTGACAGATTTTAACAAATCCTCAACTAGATGGCCTCTAATTATCAACAAATGACATTGCAAATTAATGAGCTCGGCAACCAGATGAGACAGCTCCATAAGGAGCAGTGGTACATAAAGAAGAAATTCCTTAAGTTCATTTAGAGGAATAATTTTAAAGCCCCTTCTCCAACACCGTCACCACCACAATCTCTATAATCCCTTCTTACCCTAAACATTTTACATTGTTTTAATTATGTTGTGAGTTGTTTATGTCTTTTGTTTGATTTTATTTGTTTTATTTGGTTTGATTTCTTTTGTTTGGTTTCATGTCTTTTCTTTAGTTTTATGACTTTTGTTTGGTGTCATTTTTCTTTATTTTATGGTTAGCCTGTCACATTGAGGACAATGTGTTGTTTCAGTGGAGGAAGGTGACACTTGCTTTGTCAATTGCATTGTTTAGTCACTGTTTACATTTTGTTAATTCAGATGCATGTTTAGGCATATCATGTTGTTTTGTGTTAAGCGATGGAAGCACATGTGAACCATTTTGATTTGTTTTGCCATGAGATTCTATCATGCTATTTGGAATGAGATTGAATGCATACTTGATCTTGCATTAGGTTACCTGAGTAGAAAGTAAACCGTGTTGAGTGATGAAAAGTAGTTAGTTACATAAGCTTACTCACAATTTGAAATTTGAGCAATGAGGTAGTGTAGAGATGCATAATGAATTTTCATTTGAGCCAATATGAGGATTAAGCGTATATGACTACATCTATAGTCATTTTATTTCTTTGTTGTGTGATGCTTCCTTAGGTTATTACCTTCATAACTTTTTTTAAATCAGTTTGAGTCTATTATATGCATGCTTAATAGAGATGATTAAGTCCTTTTTTGTATAAACCTTTGGCTTAAATAACCTACCTTTAATTATCCCTTACTACCTCCATTGAGCCTTAACCATTTTGTTTCTTGAAAATACCTAAAAATTTTAAAACTCAAAACCATAGTTTCTTCCATGTAAAAAGAAAAGGCAAAAATGAAAAAATTGAAAAGAAAAGAAAAAAAAGAAAAGGAAGAACACTTGAGTAGCATCAATAAATGCAAAAGTAGTAGCATATTTACACTTGTGAATCTTGGAATCTTGTTTTGTTATCCCTTTTACCTACTTTTTACTTTACGAATGCTTGTCTTAACCTTTTACCCTCTTTACCTACGTTAACCTTTAGCACATTACAACTCGAAATAAGTCCTTTTGATCTATTTATGCATGCATTCATTGTCAAGGAGAATTGGTGTATTAGCAAGCCTATAGTAGTGTAGGTTTCTATAGGAAGTTTCAGTGAAACACTAGCTATTAAACATTTGAGAGAAATGAGTGAAACTGTGAGGAAGATTCATTTTTCATTTATACTTATCTTTAAATGATGGTGCCATATATTAAGTTTGCTTATGTACACTAATGAAAAGTAGTTATGATATGTGTAGAAACTTGATATTTGAGTTGGCTAAAATTTAAGGGATTGTATGCTTTGATTTTTGTGAAAATGAAGTGATGGAATTGATTGGTTGAGTTTATTTTGCTTGAGGACAAGCAAAGATTTAAGTGTAGGGAAGTTGATAGTTGTGCATTAGTGTGTGTTTTTCTTAGTATTTGGCATGCATTTCTTATATAATAGTTTATTATTGTTGTGTTTTAGGATTCATTTTGTATGTTTTCGTTTAGTTTGATCTTCATTGGGTAATAATTGATTATTTTTATGCAGGATTGAGCAATTTGGTGATTGAGCTAAAGACCAAAAAAGGAGAATAGAAGAGGAAGCATTTTGATGCAAAAAGCCACGATCATGGGAATCATACCAATTCTCATGATCGTGGGATGTCTAACCCGAGGAGATATGTAAGGTTCACTTAATTTTTAGGTTTTCTAGACTATATAAGATTAAAAAAAACTACAGATGAAAGAAAAGGTGAGACCTTCATGTAGAATAGCCTCCTTAAGTGAAAAACACAGGTTTGGAGTCTTGAGAAAGGTGGAGATTCAAGGATCATCAATCACAATTCAGAAAAGAGCTTACCAACACCGAAATTTCCAGATTCTGGCAAAGAGGAGGAGGAGTTCTCTTTATTTAATTTTCTGTCATTTTATCTCTTCAATCATTATATGATGGAATATTCAATTTTTAGGGATGTTATAGACACCATGAGTGGCTAATTTATTTTTAGGTGTTATTTTTGAACTATCTTGTTAAACTTTTATTTTATTGATTTGAATGAAAGATGTCTTTGATGAATCTTGAGTACATTTATATCTTGCAATAGATCAAGAGATTGAGTAAGGTAATTTATATAGAATGGTACAACAGAAGTTGGCATTTTATAGACCTACATCCATCAAGTTAATTGATTGGTTAAAAGAGAGATCTTGGCTAATTTAATTTATCACCCATAGGATAACTTAATAACTAGTTAAATTGGTAGAGTGATTTGGTAGATTGAGAGATTGCTTAATCATCTTCATTTAATTTGGTTAAGGACAATTAATTACACCTTGAGACAGGGTAATTAGTACATTTGGACATCTTAGGTGAGACATAATTCAAGCAATAAAATAGGAGGGAGACAAGATAGGGAAAAGGTGATCTCTGGTTGTTAAAATCTTGAATTCCAAGTTTCTACATTTTAGTGTTATCAATTGTTCATTATTAGTCATTTAATTTTAATTTAATTTTCTAGTTTATTTCCATAAAATTTTAGTTTTTAAACAAAGTTAAATCTGAATTAAGTGGTGTCTAAGCATAATTCCTGTGGGAACGATATCTGCTTATTACTACAAGTCACGACCCGTATATTTGTGGTTTTGAGCATAAAACGAGTAGACTGTTTCACAATCAACAAGCAAGCAACGTCATTCGAGATCAAACTATCATTGTTGATTATACTACAAACTAATGTGTAATTTTATGGGTTTATTAATGAAGATCTTAACGCCCATCTAGTAAACCTTTTAAAGTTATATGATACTTTTTGATATAATGGAATGTCGGAAGATGTTGTTAAGATGAGGCTAATTTTCCTTCACAATAAGGGATAAAGCCAAGGCATGGAATCAATCTGTAAACCCAATAAACATCACGATATGGGAGCAGTTGGCACGTGCCTTCCTAGATAAGTACTTCCCTTTAACTAAGACAATGAGGCTGATAAAGGAGATTACTAATTTCTAACAAAACAATGGGGAGTCACTATACGAATCTGAGAGCGTTACAAGGATTTACAAAGGAGACATCCTTACCACAACTTACTAAGGGAACTTCTCTGGCAAACTTTCTATAACGAAGTTCATCCACCCATGAGGAGCACTATAAATGCAACTTCTAAAGGATCTTTGATGCGAAAGGTAATTGAGAAAGTAGATGACTTGCTAAAATAGATTGCAAATAATAGCTATCTTTAAACGACGGGTAGAAGCAAATAGTAGTCAACTTTCTGAGATCAAAAGGGAATCATTATTGTTGACTCAATGATAGCACTATAGGCTGAGATTACCAATTTAATAAGACAACTGAACAACCTACAAACCTCCTCATCTGCTCCAGTTAAAGCAATTTAGCATGGATGCAAATTATGTGTACAAGTTAATCATGTTATCGTTGACTACTTTTTAATGCAAAACAACAATACAGATCAACTCAACTACACAGATACACAATTTGGTCAAGGAGGTAATAACTCCTACTCTAACACATACAATCAAGGGTGGAGGAATAACCCAAATTTTTCTTAGTGTAACAATGCTAGTAATCAATTTAGAAATCAAGATCCCCCTAGAGTTCAATAAGATAAGTCCAGTGCCAATGATTCAAATTGGACAAAATTATGGACATGATCATAAGTATGAAAGAGAAGTTTGAATAAGTATCAGAGAACCATGCTTCTTCCATTCACAATTTATATATTCAAGTGAGCCAACTTGCAACCGCATTGATTACAAAAAGTGTGGGAAGTCTCCCAAGTAATACTGAAGTAAACCCAAGGGAGTAACTCAAGGTGATCATACTTAGAAGTGGGAAAGAGCTAGGACAACCAGTGGATAAAGAAGTTGAAACCTAATCTATAGAGAAATAAGAAAAAAGGGGTAGGGATGTTAATGAGCGGCTCAAACCGACCTATGTCCCAATCTGATCAAACCATTTTAGCAACGGGCTAAAATTGGGTCAGACTGGGCTAAAATTGACATACCTAAAAAGGGGAAAAGAATGAGGAAAAGAGTGAGTACCCTCTTTATGTTGACCCTTCACCATATCCACCTAAGATTCCATTCCCCCAACAATTAGAGAAGAACAAATTGGATACACAATTTTCAAAGTTCATAGAGAAGCAGAAGACTTTGTAAATTAAATTATCATTTATGGAGGCATTAAAACTTATACCCAAGTATGCGAAGTTCCAGAAGGACATATTATCAAAGAAGCAAACTTAGGAAGATAAACAGACTATAGCACTAATTGAAAGTTATAGCTCTATTATCACCAATCATATGCCTTCTAATTTAAAGGATCTAGGGATCTTCACAATACATTTTGTGGTTAGTGACTTGGACTTTGTAAAGTGTTTATGCAACTTAGGCGCAAGTGTAAATCTTATGCCTTTTTCAATCTTCAGAAAATTATGGCTAGGCAAGGTGAAGCCAACTTTAATGCTTATTCAATTGGTGGATCAATCTATTAAGAGACCATTTGGTGTGCTGGAAGATGTGATAATGAAGGTGGACAAGTTTATTATTCCTGTGGACTTCGTGGTGTTAGATTTCAAAAAGGATGAGAACTATCCATCAATTCTTGGATGGCCTTTCATAAACATTGGAAAAGCACTAATACACGTTTATAAAGAAAATTGCTTCTTTGAACTAGTGACGAGCATATAGCTTTTAACATGAACAAGGTCTTAAAACATCTAAATGAAAGCAGCTCTTTCATAAAAATAGACATAATGCATAAATGTATCAAAGAGCAAGAGGAGGAATGCTTTAACGTAGTAAGTTATGAGGAATAGGTGACAAAGGATTTAAAGCTTAAGGAATATATGAAAGTGTCTGTCAAGATGCTGAAGCGGAAGAGTGGATGATGGTGATTACAAAAGTAAATGAGCAATTCACCTTCTTACAACACAAACTATTTGATTCAATTGAAGATTCAAGGAGTTTCATCATTATCGATTTTGTTGACAGATTTTTACCAAAAAGGGCATTACTAAAATTACTTACCTTTTTTAATTTGGTTGATTATGTCCTTTTAGTTATCTCACAAAATGTAGCTTATTTACGAGTTACTAAACTGAAATTAGACAACACGAGTGTAAGTAAGCCACTCATAATTGATCCCAATTGAGTTTTGAATAAAGAGAGGGCAAGCTAGAGACCTTAACTTAGCATTTAGATAGTTAGATCTATTTCAAATTCTAGTATTTATAGTTTTGAATATTTATGTTTTAAAGTGGTTTGGATTGTTAAATTTCTTGTTTTTAAAGTTATTATAAGTTACGGAAGCAAGCTCAGAGGTTACATAAAGAAAAAGCAAAGAAATGGGGTTTTTTGCATGTCACGATTGTGCCTTAAAGAGCACGATCGTGCGTGGATTGATAAGGCTCTATCAAGCATGATAGTGACTGAGAGCACGAGTTATGATTATGACTCTAATCACGATCGTGCCTCACTGGCAAACTTAGGCAACACATGAATTTTCAGCTTCAATCCTCATTCTACCCCTCCCTCTTTAACCCTACACCTCATATTCACTTTTTCTCTTCTTCTTCTCCCAATTTCTGTCTCTAAAACTTAGGAACCACTCTCAAACTCTCTCACTTCTCTCTTTATTTTTTCTTAGGGTTTTTACTTATTTCTTGTTTTTTCACCTAGATTCACATTTCTCCTATACATATCTACTAATTTCCACATAAATCTCACATCTTTATAGTGGTTTTTACAAGATTTAGTGGAACTTTTCCATCTTCACTTTTTTAGGTGTTTTTGGTATATTTTTACATCTTCTTAGTTTCTTTTGCAGGTATACACTTATTAATAGTGCCAAGAGTCAAACAAACTACTAAAAGCTCACAAGTGTCAGGGAGAGGTGCATGTGATAGAGCTGTAGACTTTGTAGCTCCCTTTTCAATTTATTTAGAAAAACGAAGTTATTCAATTCCAAACTCTTCACTATAGGATTGTTAGTAAACCTAGATACTTTTATTTCGATATTTTAGAAAATCTAGGGTTGAAAAATAAAGTTAAAACTTTCAGTAATAAAATTCAATGCGATAAATTTTTTAATTTTGGTTATATTTTATAAGGAATTATGATGTAATGGAAGAAATTGGTGGATTTCCTAGGTCGAGCATAATTGAAAAACATGATAAATTTTGTTCTAAGAGGTATTGGAATCAATTAACTAGCATTAGAAATGCCCATAATAGTGTCATTCTTAGTCTTGAACATCTGTTTCTTCATAAGTTTATATGACATGTTAAAGAATTATTCATTCTGTGGTGCATGGACAATAATGTCAAGTTTTGTAAAACCACCCATATTTTTCATACTATAGCTACTGCTCTTACTAGAAAAGTAGTCATCTTAGCATATGATATATTGTATGGTGCTTGTTGTTTATTATGGTATAGATGTTGAGGCCATGAATACTATTTTTCCTGAGTTTCTAAATCACACTCACTTAAGGCTAGTTGAGATCTTGGAGGTCTAACATATGGAACTTTGAGATATTAGTTCCAAAACTAATGTGAAATATAAGATAGGATAAGTTATTTCGAGCTCAGCATCTGTACCACAGCAAACTGAGGTCCCAACGAGTGAAGACATAGAAAATGATGGAGAGGAATGTTGGGAGAAGGTTTTCAATTCGGCCTTTGAAAATAACAAACTTTTGAAGGAGATGGCGCAAGAATAATAAAAACGACATGATATGAAGAAGATTTTTAAGTACTTTGCTGCTCAAGGTGTTCAAATTCCTTCACCCTCTCCTTCATTGCCTCGATCTCCATAAATGATTTTATGCTCTAAACTTTTCTTTTTGTTATTCCTTTTTATTTTTATATGCATAATATTTGTTTCTCACATTAAGGACAATGTGTTTCCTAAGTGTGAGGAAGCTTGTGCCTTAGCATGCCATATGTGTGCAAATTTTGCATATCATATTGTGTTAATTTTAAATTAGGTTAACATTGTGTGAACATTTTGTTACATATGTATGCTTTGTGTGAATGTATCAATGGCAAGAATTTGATGGAATTAGCTTAGCTTTAAACATGGCCATTTAATTTGTAAAGGCATATTACCTTAGGAATCTTATGTTTTAAGTATCTTTGGATGAATATGTATGTTAATTAGGATATGACACCTATTTTTTTTCACTTTAGTAAACTTGTATACATTTATAATTAGATGTCAATTGAATTGTTTGGCATTACTAGTAACCTTTCATGCAGATAATTGACTTAAAAGAAATAAGGTAGGCTAAGAAATTAAAGAAAGAAAAAAAGAATGTGAAATAAATAGCTATTCCACTGTTCCTTTTGAAAAATTTGGGTTAAGAATAGAGCCAGTAGCCAGTTAAGAATTTGACATAGCTAAGAAACTAGTGACATTCATGAAAAAAATGCTTGTCCTTACGTCAAAAGGTTATGATGACATTCCAACTAAACTAAATAATAAAAAATTGTGACCTAGTTGAGTAATTGGGGGACATTTATGATAAAATGTTTACCTTCGTGTCAAAAGACTGGGTTAATGTTAAAGGAAAAAAAATGATGTTTCAATAAATAAAACCTACTGATCTTTGAAAATAGCAAAAATTTTATAAAGGGATACTTAGTGATAGTTGCGTGTTTGATTGATTACTAATTATAAATGTATGTTTATAAATGCCATAGGTGTATGAATAGGGTATTAGTATTTTGATTGGTATGTCTATTCAATTAAAAGAAAAACATAAAAGGAATAGGTTAGTGTGTTGGCACATTTTGAATGATGGATGTTTGTGGTTAAATTAATTCCATAAATGTCATTTTACCACTATCTTCACATTTAACCAGCAATAAATTCATAATTTTTTATACAAGTTACCAATGAAAATAAACTTCCTTTGTTTTAAATTCTCTTAAATTAAATTGATTCTACTTTCCTAAATTATCTTATAAGATTGTATTAAACATAATCTTCTAGTAACATTTTAAAGTACAAACTTTAAATCTTAATATTAAAGAATTAGACAAAAAGTCTCAAGGGTATAATATAAGGCTCATTTAACCTTTAAGGTCTCACATAATATAAATCGAGATCTATGAATTACATTAATCCCTTTTCATGGTCTTTTTTTCTCACATGGTAATAGTTATGTGCTATGTTATTAACAATTTTTCATTTAGAGTGTATTAATAGGTATAGTTCATACTATGCTTTCCTAAGTGTTTTAGTATGTTTTTAAGTGTTTATTAGATGATTATTATATGTATAGGCTTAGAATTATGTTATTATGAGTGTTTTTTTATATTTTAAGTGTTTGTATGGTTTATAGCATGATTTCAATCTCAATTTTATGTTTCATGAGGTGTTTTACATGCTTGTTAGTATTGGAAATCAGATTACTATAGAAAAAGGAAGATGGAAGTTAGATGAAGGGTGTCACGATCGTGTATGAGGAGCATGATCGTGATAGGCGTGTATAGGGCTATATGGCCTTTTTCATAATTGTGCTCATATAGTAAGATTGTGAAAGAGAGGAAATTTTTAAGAGCACGATCATGACTCTCATATCACAACTGTGACAGAGACTTCCTAAGCACAAACTTTTTCATCTATTTTAGGGAATGGGTATTTTTGGAGCCGATCAAAGTGGGGAAATCCTAGTTACACTCCCAAGACTCTAATACACTATTTAAAGATGTGAAACACACCAAAAAAACTCAACAGCCAACATAAAAGAGTAAATCAAAATTGGGAGATCAAGAAAAACATCCAAGAAATCTAGCTTTCCAAATCAAGTCTTCAATAGAGTTTTTTGTCTTTTCCTTTAAGTATTTCATTATTTTTTATGCATAATCTAAATTCCAAGATGATAAACATGTTTATAAAGTTATAAATTTCATATTAGGATTTATTTTGGATTTATTTTATGACTTTGATTATTGTTGATTTTAATATATATTCTGTGTTTATGATAAATGTGCATGCTTATACTTGACAAGAAATTGAGAGAGTAAGTCAAAACTAATCAGAGTTAGATTATACAATGAGAGTTGGCAATTCAATAGACCTACAATTATCAAGTTAATAATCATTCAGAAAGAGATATTGTTTGAAAAATTAATTATACAATTGATAACTTCATATCTAACTGAATAAGTCAAGGAAAGTTTTGTGAATTTAGAGATTGCAAATATGTAATTTTCTAATTCAAATAGGGTTAATTGATTAGGTCTTGACAGAGAGACTAATTAATACCTTAAGAAAATCTAAGACCAAACACATAATTGAATCAACAATAGTTAAGGAAACAAAATAAGGAAATAATAAGTCCTAAGTATTCAATCTTGATCAAAACCCTAAATTTAATTAATAGCTCATCATTATTTAATTCATTTGCTTTGTTTTATTATTGGTTTTAATTTATGTTATTTACTTTCGTTCTAATCACATTTTATGTAACATCCCGTTTCCAAAGAACGGGTCGGACCAGAGAAACGGGTCCAAGTGTGGTAAATCGACACATCTCATGCTCATGCATTTGTGAATAGTG
>JANIIA010041248.1:0-11841 GCA_027478495.1 Erythroxylum alaternifolium
AAGGTTACTGTTGATAGTAGTGTGTTTGTACCAAATGAGTATTAAACAAAGTGGCAGGCTTTAGTCATTGATGTTCTGTACATTATGTCGATGGTTTTAAACAAAAAAAAATGTATACCGAATTTTAATTGTTAAGTGATGTGACACGCCACCCTCGCGGGGCACGGATTCGGATATCACCATCGATATCGGATTCGGGTCTAGCGGGAATGGGGTGTTACATGTTAGGCATCTTTGATGGGCGCAACAGCCCATTTGAACGGTCACTAAGAACCTTCGGTGGGCAAAACAACCAGTTGACACATTTGCTAGGCACCTTTATTGGGAAAAATAGCCAATTGGGCACCTTCGATGGGCAAAACAGCCCGTTGACTCGATCGTAAGACACCGTCGATAGGCAAAACAACCCGTTGCATGGTCACTAGGCACCTTCAATAGGTAAACCCGTTGGCACGGTGGCTATGCTCCTTCAATTGGAAAAACAGCACATTGTTCACCTTCACTGGGCAAAACAGCCAGTTGCAATGGTCGCTAGGACCCTCGGTGGGAAAATAACCCTTCGACATAGTCGCTAGGCAGCTTGGGTGTGCAACATAGCCAGTTGGCACAATCGCTAGGCACCTTCGACAGGCAAAAAAACCTGTTGGGACGTCCACGAGACACCTTTTGTCAAAAGACAGCCGGTTGGGCTACTTTGGTGGGCAAAAGCAACTCATTGGGCACCTTTGTTGGGTAAAACAACCCATCGGCATGGTCGGTAGGCACCTTTGGTGAGAAAAACAGGTCGTTAGTATGGTCGCTAGGCATCTTCGATGGGCAAAACAGCCTGTTGGCATAGTGGCTATACAGCCCCGGTGGGCAAAATAGCCCATTAGCATGGACACTAGGTAGTTCAGTGGGCAAAGCAGCCCGTTGACACAGTCACTAGGTAGCCTCGTTGGGCATAACAGCCAGTTGGCACGGTCGCTAGGCACCTTCGGCTGGATGAACAATGCGTTGGCACGTCCGCTAGACACCTTTTATGGAAAAACAACTGGTTGGGCATCTTTGGTGGGCAACATAGCTCATTGGCATGGTGGTTAGGCACCTTTCGTGGGAAAAAGAGCACGTTGGGCACCTTCGGTGCACAAAACAGCCCGTTGGGATGTCGCGAAACATCTTCGATGGGAAAAACAACCCGGTGGGCAACACAGTCCGTTGGCATGATCGTTAAGCACCATCGGTGGGCAAAACAACCCGTTGGCTTGGTTGCTAGGCACCTTCGATGGGTAAAACAGCCCATTGGGCACCTTCAGTGGGAGAAACAACCCATTGGACATCTTCGGTGGGAAAAATAGTCGGTTGGAATGGTCACTAGGCACCTTCGATGGGTAAACACAGCCCGTTGACACATTGGCTAGGCACCTTTGGTAGGAAAAACAACCAGTTGGGCACCTTCGATGGGCAAAACAGCTGTTTGACACAATCGTTAGGTAGCCTCGGTGTACAGAACAACCCGTTGGCATGGTTGCTAGGTACCTTCGGTGGGCAAAATAGCCTGTTGACACAGTGGGTAGGCACCGTTGGTGGGAAAAGCGACCCGTTGGGAACCTTCGACGTGTAAAACAACTTGTTGACACATCGCTAAGCACCTTCGGTGGGAAAAATAGCCCATTGGCACACCTTCGATGGGAAAAATAGTCCGTTGGCACGGTCACTAGGCACTATTGATGGGCAAAACAACTCGTTGGCATGGTCACTTGGCTCCTTCGATGGATAAAATAGCCCATTAGGCACCTTCGGTGGGAAAAACAGCCCGTTGGGCACCCTTAGTGGGAAAAATAGCCCGTTGGGCACCTTCGATGGGTAAAAAAGCCCATTGGCACGATTGATAGGTACCTACGGTGGCAAACAGCCAGTTCACACGATCAATAGCCATCTTCGGTGGGTAAAAAAGCCTGTTGGAATGGTCGTTAGTCACCTTTAATGGGAAAATAACCCGTTGGAACAGTCATTAGTCACCTTTGACATACAAAATAGCTCATTGGCACAGTTGCTAGGCACCTTTGGTATGAAAAATAGCCCGTTGGGCACCATCGATGGGTAGAACAGCCCGCTTACAAGGACGTTAGGCACCTTTTGTCAAAAAAATTACCCGTTGGCACACCTGATATGGGCAAAATACTCCATTTGTGCAGTCACTCGACATATTTGGTGGAAAAAAAGGTCAGTTGGCATGAACATTAGCCACTTTCAGTGGGCAAAACAGCCCATTAGCATCGGTGGACAAAACAATCTATTGGCACAGTCGCTAGACACATTCAAAGGGAAAGATAGCTCGTTGGCACACCTTCGATGGGCAAAATAGTTCGTTGACACGATTACTATGCACCATATGTGGGTAACAAAATCGATAGGCAGCTTCAGTGGGTAAAACAACCCATTCGAACAGTCGCTAGGTACCTTAGGTGGGCAAAATAGCCCATTGGCATAGTTGCTAGGCACCTTTGATGGGCAAAACAACCCGTTGGCACAGTTGCTAGGCACCTTTGACCAGAAAAACAACCTATTAGGCACCTTCGGTGGGTAAAAAATCCTATTGGCACAGCGCTCGGCACCTATGGTGGGGAAAAAGACCCGTTTGTGCAGTCGCTAGGCACCTTATGTGGGTAAGATAGCCCATTGGCATGATCGCTAGCCACCTTTTATGGCAAAAGCAGCCCATTGAAACGATCACTAGTCACCTTCGATAGAAAAAATAGCCCTTTGGCACAGTCGTTAGTCACCTTCAGTGGGCAAAACAACCCGTTGGCACAGTTGCTAGGCACCCTAGGTGGGAAAAATAGCCCGTTGGGCACCTTCGATGGGAAAAATAGCCCGTTCGCACTGTCCTTAGACACCCACGGTGGGCTATACAACCCATTGGTACGGTCACTAGCTAGCCCCAGTAGGCAAAAAAGCCAGTTGGCACGTTCACTAGGCACCTTTGGTCAGAAAAATAGTCAGTAGGGCACCTTCAGTAGGCAAAACAGCCTTTGGAGCAGTCATTGGGCACCCTCAGTGGGCAAAACAACCTGTTGGGCATCTTCGGTGGGTAAAATAGCCTGTTGTCTGTTGGTACGGTTACTAGGCACCTTTGGTGGGCAAAATAGCCCGTTGGCACATTTGTTAGGCACATTTGGTAGGGAAAACAACCATTAGGCACCTTTGATAGGAAAAACAACATGTTGACACGGCCGCTAGACACCCTCGGTGGACAAAACAACTCGTTAATATGGTCTCTAGGCACCTTTGGTGGGAAAAACAGCTCGTCGGCACAGTTGCTAGGCCCTTTTGGTGGGGGAAAACAACCCATTGGCACACTTTCGGTGGGAAAATAGTCCGATGGCGCAGCCTGTAGGCACCATTGGTGGGCAAAACAACCCGTTGGGCACCTTCAGTGGGAAAACAGTATGTTGGCACGATTGATAAGCACCCGTTGGGCACCTTCGATGGGCAAAATAACCCGTTGGCAAGGCCGCTAGGCAGCTTGGGTGGGTAAAATTGCTTATTGGCATGGTTACTAGGCACCATGGGCAAAATAACCCATTCGTACAGTCGCTAGGCACCTTTGGTGGGCAAAACGTCCCATTCACAAGGTTGCTAGGCACCTTCAGTGGGCAAAACAGCCCTTTGGCACGGTTACTAGGCACCTTTGACAGGTAAAATGGCCCGTTGGGTAACTTTACCGAGTAAAAAAACCCCTTCACACGATCGCTAGGAACTTTCGGTGGAAAAACATCTCTTTGGAACAGTCGTTAGGCACCTTTAGTGGGTAAAATAGCCCATTTGCTTTGTTTCTCACCACCATCGTTGGGAAAAATAGCTTGTTGGGCATCTTCGGTGGGTAAAACAACCCGTTGGCATGGTGGCTAGAACCCTTCAATGGGCAAAACATCCCGTTGGCACAACCACAAGGCCCATTCGGTGGGAAAAACCGCTAATTGGGCACATTTGGTGGGCAAAATAACCTGTTAACATGATCACTAGGCACCTTTGGTGAGAAAACAGTCCACTAACACAGTTGCTAGGCACCATCGGTCAGCAAAACAACCCGTTGGGCACCTTTAGTGGGTACGGGGACTAGGTGCAGTCGCTAGGCATCTTTGGTGGGAAAAATAGCCAGCTAGGCACCTTCGGTGGGCAAAACAGCTTATTGGCAAGGTCGCTAGGTACCCTCAGTGGGCAAAACAACTCGTTGGTGTGGTCACTAGGCACTTTCGATGGGTAAAACAGCTTGTTGGAATGGTGGCTAGACACCTTCGGTGGGCAAAACAGCTTGTTGGCATGGTCCCTAGGCACCCTTGGTGGGTAAAACAGGCCATTGCCACGATCGTTAGACACCTTTGGTGGGCAAAACATCCCGTTCGAATGGTCAATAGGGACCTTCAATGGGAAAAATAGCCCGTTGGCACATTCACTAGGCACTATTGGTGGGAAAAACAGTTACTGGGGCACCTTCGGTAGGTAAAACAGCCCGTTGGCAAGGTTGGTAGGCACCCTTAGTGGGCAAAACAACTCGTTGGCATGGGCGTTAGGCACCTTCAGTGGGCAAAACAGTCCATTGAAAAGGTGGCTGGGCACCATCAGTGGGAAAAGCAGCCCGTTGGGCACCTTCAGTAAGCAAAATAGTCGATTGGGCATCTTTGGTGGGCAAAACAGCCCGTTGGCATAGTCTCTAAGCACTTTTGGTGGGAAAAACAGCACGTTGGGCACATTCAGTTGGTAAAATAGCCCGTTGGCACAGTTCATAGGCACCATCAGTGGGCAAAACAGTCCATTGGCACGGTTGCCAGGTACTGTCGGTGACTAAAAAAGCCTATTGACATAGTCGCTAGGCATGTTCCATTAGCCAAACGTCCCATTCTAATGATCAGTAGCCACCTTCGGTGGAAAAAATGGCCCATTGACACAGTCGTTAGGCACTTTCGATGGTTGAAACAACCCATTAGAAAGGTCACTAGGCACCTTCGGTAGGTAAATAGCCAATTGTCACGTTCAAAAGGCACCTTTGGTTGGAAAAACAGTCTGTTGAACACCTTCGGTGGGAAAAGCAGCCCATTAATAAGGTCGCTAGGCACCCTCGGTGGACAAAACAACTTGTTGGTGTAGTCACTAGGCACCTTTGGTAGGCAATACAATGCGTTGGAATGGTGGCTAGACACCTTCGGTGGGTAAAGCAGCTAGTTGGGCACCTTCGGTGGGCAAAACAACTCGTTGGCACGGGCACTAGGCACCTTTGCTGGTAAAAATAGCCCGTTGGGTACCTTTGGTGGACAAAATAGCCTGTTGGCACGGTCGCTAGGCATCTTTGGTGGGACAAACGTCTTGTTGGCACACCTTTGGTGGGAAAACAATTCGTTGGCACTGTTGGTAGGCACCATCGAGGGGTAAAACAACCTGTTGGGCATCTTCGGTGGGCAAAATAGCTCGTTGACATGGTCGCTAAGCACCTTTAGTGGGTAAAACAGCTCGTTGGTAGGGTCTCTAGACACCCTTGTTGGGCAAAACAACCCATTGGCATAGTCGCTAGGCAGCTCAGTGGGAAAACAACCATTGACACGGTGGCTATGCATATTGGGTGGGCAAAATGGCCAGTTGCCACGGTTGTTAGGCACCTTTGGCGAGCAAAATAGCCCGTTGGGATATCCGCTAGACCCCTTTAGTAAAAAACAGTTAGTTGGGCATCTTCGGTGGGTAAAATAGCCCATTAACATAGTGGTTATGCAACTTCGATGGGAAAAGCAGCTCGTAAGGTACCCTTGGCAAGCAAAACAGCCCATTAGCTTAGTCACTACGCATTTTCAGTGGGAAAAATAGCCCGTTGGGCACCTTCGATTGGTAAAACAATCTGTTGGCACAGTCCCTAGGCACCCTTGCTGGGCAAAACAGTCCATTGGCACGGTCGCCCGGCACCCTCATTGGGCAAAACAGCCTGTTGGCATGGTCGCTAGGTATTTTTGATGGGCAAAACAACCCGTTCGAATGGTCACTAGGTACCTTCGATGGGCAAAACAACCCACTGGCAAGGGTCATTAGGCACCTTTGATGGGGGAAACAGCCCGCTGACACGTTCGATAGGCACTTTTCTGGGAAAAATAGCCTATTGGGCACCTTTAGTGGGCAAAATAGCTCGTTGGCAAGGTTGCGAGGCACCCTCGGTTGGCAAAACAACTAGTTGACATGGTCACTAGGCACCTTCGATGGGCAAAACAGCCTATTGGCATAGTGGCTAGGCACCTTTGGTGGGAAAAATAGTTCGTTGGGCACCTTTGGTGGGCAAAACAACTCGAAGGCACAGTCTATACGCACTTTCGGTGGGGAAAACGGCCTGTTGGGCACATTTGATGGATAAACCAGACCGTTGGCACTGTCCCTAGGCACCCTCGATGAGCAAAGCTGTCTATTGACACGATCATCAGGCACCCTCGGTGGGCAAAATAGCCCATTGGCACGATTGCTAGGCATCCCCGATGGGCAAAACAATGGGTTTGAACGGTCAATAGGCACCTTCGATTTACAAAACAACCCGTTGGCACGATTTTTAAGCACCTCTTATAGGAAAAATAGCTAGTTCGGCACCTTCGATGGGCAAAACATCATATTGACACGATCGCTAGGCACCCTCAGTGGGAGGAACAACCTATTGGCATGGCCACTAGGCACCTTCGGTGGGAGAAATAACCCATTGGCACGGTGGCTACGCATCTTCAGTGGGAAAAACAGCCTGTTGGGCACCTTTGGTGGGCAAAACAGTCAGTTGTCCCGGTCGTTAGGCATCTTTTGTGGGAAAAATAGTCTGTTGGCACAGCTTTGGTGGGAAAACAACCCGTTGATGGTGTTGCAAGGCACCATCGCTGGGCAAAGCAACCCGTTAGGCACCTTCGGTGGGTAAAGTAGCCTGTTGGCACTGTCGCTAGGCACCCTCGATAGGCAAAACAGCCCATTTGCATGTTCTCTAGGTAGCTCAATGGACAAAACAGCCCGTTGACATGGTCACTAGGCAGCTTGTGTGGGCAAAATAGCCAGCTGGTATGGTCGCTAGGCACCTTCGGCAGGTAAAAAAGCCCGTCAGGACATCTACTAGACACCTTTGGTGGAAAAACAACTTGTTGGGCATCTTCGGTGGTCAAAAGAGTCCCTTGGAGTGGTGGCTAGGCACCTTCGGTGGGAAAAGCCACCCATTGGGCATCTTCGAGGGGTAAAATAGCCCGTTGGCACAGTCGCTGTGCACCTTTGATGACGAAAATAGCCCATCGGCACAGTCGTTAGGCATCTTCGATGGATGAAACAACCCATTTGAATGGTCACTAGGCACCTTCGGTGGGCAAAACAGCCCTTTGGCACATTCAGTACGCACCATTGGTGGGAAAAACAACTAACGGGGCACCTTCGGTGGGTAAAACAACCTATTGGCAAGGTCGGTAGGCACCCTCAGTGGGCAAAACAACTCCTTTAAATAGGCATTAGGCACCTTCGATGAGTAAAAGAGCCCGTTGGAAAATTGTCTAGGCACCTTTGGTTGAAAAACAGTTGGTTGGGCATCTTTGATGTGCAAAACAGCCCGTTTCCATGGTGGCTATGTACATTCGGTGGGAAAAATAGCCCATTGGGCTCCTTCGATGGGTAAAACAACCCGTTGACACAATCCCTAAGCACCCTCGATGGATAAAACAATCCATTGGCATGGTTGTGAGGCACCCACGGTGGGTAAAACAGTCCGTTGGCATGGTCGCCAGGCATCTTTAATGGGCAAAATGGCCCATTCAAATGGTCACTAGGCACCTTAGGTGGTCAAAACAACCCATTGGCACGGTCGTTAGGCGCCTTCAGTAGGCAAAACAACCCATTTAATAGATCACCAAGCACCTTCGGTGGGCAAAACAGCTCGTTGGCACGTTTGATAGGCACCTTTGGTGGAAAAAACGACTAGTTGGGCACCTTTGGTGGGCAAAATAGGTCGTTGGCACATTTGCTAATCACCTTTTGTGAGAGAAACAGTAAATGGGGAACCTTCGGTCGGTAAAATAGCCCATTTGCATAGTTGATAGGCAACCTCGGTTGAAAAAATAGCCTGTTGAGCACCTTCAATGGATAAAACAGCCCATTGGCACGATTTCTAGGCACCCTCGGTGGGTAAAACAACGCTCTGGCATGGTCACTAGGCACCTTCGGTAGACAAACCAGCCTGTTGGCATGGTCGTTAGGCATCTTTGATGGGCAAAACAGTCCATTTGAAAGGTCACTGGGCACCTTTCACAGGCAAAATTGCCCATTGGCACATTCGATAGGCACCTTTGGTGGGAAAAATAGCCAATTGGGAATCTTCAGTGGGCAAAACAAACCATTGGCACATTTACTAGGCACCTTTTGTGGGAGAAACAGCCATTGGGGCATATTTGGTGTGAAAAACAGCCTATTGGCCCTGTTGCTATGCAACCTCAATGGGACAAAAAGGTCGTTTGGCATGTTTGGTGAGTAAAATAGCCTATTGGCACGGTCCCTAGGTACCCTTGGTGGGCAAAACAACTCGTTGGCATGATCAGTAGGCACCTTCGGTGGGTAAAACAGCCTAATGGAATGCTGTCTAGCCACTTTCAATGGGAAAAACAGCCCATTGGGTACCTTTGGTGGGTAAAATAGCCCGTTAATACGGTCACTAGTCACTTTTGGCGAGAAAAAGAGCACGTTAGGTATCTTCGGTGGGTAAAACAGCCCATTGGCATAGTCCCTAGGCACCCTCGGTGGGCAAAACACTCCATTGGCACAATCGTCAGGCACCGTCGGTGGCCAAAACAACCTGTTGGCACAGTCAATAGGCATCTTCGATGGGCCAAACATCCCATTCGAATGGTCACTGGGCACCTTCGGTGGAAAAAATAGCCCATTGACATAGTCATTAGGCACCTTTGGTGGGTGAACAACCCATTAGAAAGGTCACTAGGTACCTTCGATGGGCAAAACAGCCTATTGGCACGTTCAATAGGGACCTTTGGTGGGAAAAACAGTCAGTTGAACAACTTCGGTGGGAAGAACATCTCCATGGCAAGGTGTCTAGGCACCCTTGGTGGGCAAAACAACTCGTTGGTATGGTCAATACGCACCTTCGGTGGGCAAAACAGCCCATTGGCATGGTGACTAGGTACAGTTGGTGGGAAAAACAGCCCGTTGGCACAATCACTAGGCCCCTTTGGTGGGAAATACAGCCTGGTGGCACACTTTTGGTGGGACAGCAGTCCGTTGGCACAGTCGCTATGCACCATCGGTAGGCAAAACAACCCGTTGGGCACCTTTGGTGGGAAAATAGGCAGTTGGCATGATCACTAAGCACTCGTTGGGCACCTTCGGTGGGCAAAACAACCTGCACTACAAGACAATATTGAGTTAGCGATGGCAATTACCGACAAAAAAGATAAATATTCCATCAGTATTAAAAATTACCGACAGAATTTACCAGCAAACAAAAATGTTGTAGATTTGGCAGTGGCTAATATTACCGACCGTAAAAAAAAAATTTTGTCAGTAAGTTTATCGACGGAAAGAAATTACCGTCGGTAATTTCAACGAAAAAGTTGCCGACCGTCACACTTTTTCCTTCCGTAAGTTACTGATGGGCTATAATTTTACAACGCTAAATTTATCGACGGTAAGTTCCTAAATCGTATGTAAATTTAGCATCAAAATGTTCTATTTTTGTCGGTAAACTTACCAACAGTATGTTTTTTCCGTCGGTGTTGTTTTGGCTATTACCGATAGAAATTTTGGATTTTTCGTCAGTAAATTATTTGATTTAATTTTTTAAATATATATTTAAATTATAACCGGCAGAAAATTTTAATAATTAAGTATTTTTAATATATATTTAATTTGATAGAAATAATTAAATATAAATTTTGATTAATGATTAAAAATTAAAATATTAATTGATAATAAAAACGTTACATTGTAAATAATAATATCTATAATACAAACAAAATAACCAATACTACACTACTGATCTAGAGCTGGTGGATCATCTGGTTGGTGCGGTGACCTGCTACCCTTCAATTCATTCATCTCCCTGCGGAGTTAAGCGAACAGGTCCAACGACTGTTGTTGCGCTGCTATCGTCTGTTGCATCTGCTGTATCTATTCCAACAATGTTTGCACTGTGATCTCAAGTTGCTCCACTTTATTGTTGTTGGATCGCCTAGCAGATGCTGTTGTACTAGACGTGGAGGATTGCCAATAACAAGTATTCGCAAATGATCCGAGTCCGAATATGTAATATCCCATCATCGATGGGAAGGGTAAAATAGTAAATTGGAACGAGTTATGAGTGTGTAAACTCATCTCGGCACGAGCATGCCTCCCACGATAATCCCTACCACCAACTGCTCCCAAGTAAGTGTCAGCCTCATCAACATTTTCGGATTGTTGAGATCGCCGCTCAATAGTTTGCTGTATTTGGTCCCATTAGAAAGCAATGTTTATATATTAGTAAGTGATAATTATGAAGCTATTATTAATATTAAATCATAAATTTCACTTACGTTTACTTCTCTACAACGTTCGTTGACGAATGTCACCCCATCATGCTTCTTAGTATGAGTGTGCAGAGATAGTTGACGGGGTGTAGGTGCAATGCCCAAAGACTTTTCCTACATAGGAATAAAATGTTAATTATAACTAAAATAGATTTTATAAAGCAAATTCAATTAAAATACAGTAAAGAAAAGAGAAGAGAATATAACTGTTAATTGTAGATACTTACAAGTCTTTGTGCATGCTCTTTGGTGGGTAATAGATCCTCCCGTATGTACGACAAGACTCTCTCCCTCAGGTCCTCCATGTCTGTTGGCCGAATTACGCTATGAAATTGACATCGCCATAGGTGATGTCCAATACGTCAGCTAACGACTCCAAATGTCTTCAGAAATAAAAGGCGGTCGTACAGCCACCCTGCGTATCGCACCAACAAAATCGTGATATCGTGTATACGCTCTGGATTACCATACTCGATATACAATCTCGTCCAATTGAGAATCCCAAAAAAATTCTTTCTATAAAAAAGGAAATATATTAGATAACTACTGTTGATGTAATAATAGTTATCAAATTAATGTAAAAATTAATATTAAAAAAGAAAATAATTAATTCTATCACACCTCAAACTTATGATAGTAAAATTCTATTATGGCCTAAGAAATATTCTTCCAACAATAGCCCTCAGGATCAATCTTCTCCTTAAATTTTGATGTCATATTTCTCGAATAGGGTCTAGATGGAACAAACCTATAATATAACAACAAATAAATTTATACCATTTTTAAAATTGTAACCTATAACTTAATTATAATATATAATGGTAAATGTATTTTCATTTACATATTATTGACTATTGTAATGTATTTTCTTCCATCAGGTCCCTCAATTCTAGGCTGGCGGCTGTCTCCTTCATCCATAATATTTACCCCTGATATCTCTGTCGATATAGGGGAACTAAATGATGAAGGAGTGGTAGATGGTGTAGCCTCATCTGCCAGTGTAGTAGGTGGAGGGGGTGGAGGTGAATCATCAGTAAGTGCTGCAGCACGAGATCCTTCACCTCTACAGTATAAACCTCCAAATCGTGGTCTAAATGGAGGTCTGCCAATATCTTGTCTTCTCTTTGGTGCCATATTTCAACTTGAAATTAAAATTTGATTAAAGTTTATAGAAATAATACATTTTCATTTCAATAATTTATACAATATATTGAAAACGCTTTGTTCATACAATATTCAATTACAAACACAAATTAATCGCTATCATCACTTAATTGTAAAGAAAAATCATCTTCTT
>JANIIA010041338.1:0-11837 GCA_027478495.1 Erythroxylum alaternifolium
GAGTCTCCACTATCCATTATGAATAGCAATTGTTAAGATTTAGAAAAAGAGTTCTTCCTGCAACTAGACCAATAGTCAGCTATAAGTTTGGAGAAGTAGGAATTGGTTTCCACGAGGTTTGAAGGTTCATCATACTCCACCAATGTCCCTGCATTTCACCAATTTATTAGTATCAGAATTCCCTTTGGTAGGTTCTGTTAATCAGTCTGAAAAAATGAAGTGACCTATTTAACTTGGAAATCTATACATGTGATTCATACCCAGGGGAAGCGTGCTGAAAAGGAGGAAAAGGAAATGGATGCATACCATAAGAAAGCACCATGACCATGTCACTGTCTATAACGGTTGGAACTCTATGAGCTACTGTTATAACAGTGCATTCTGAGAATTCTTGTCTGATGATTCTTTGTAAGATGGCATCAGTAGCAGAGTCTATTGAGGCAGTAGCTTCATCAAGTACTAGGATTCTGTTCCTTCTTAGGAGGACTCTTCCCAGGCAAAAGAGTTGGCGCTGCCCAGCACTCCAATTTTCGCCTTCATCACTGACTGTGAAGTTGATTGTGATCATAAATCATGTGTTTGTACTTGTAGACAACTTTTTTCAATGCTTTTGCAAGTAACAAGAAAACCCTTTGAAGCAGTGTGAGATACTAATACTGTGCTTTGTGCAGTTCTTTTTGGACAAACATGTAGGAGTTGAGAACTTGCTTAGTGAGCTAACCTGATGAGTCAAGTAGATTAGGTAGGCTGCTGATGGTTGCTTTAAGCTGGCACTTCTCCAGAGCCTGTGAGTAGACATGTTACGCATAGAAAAGGTGTATGCTTTAGAAAATTTCAAGCAAAAAATCTCAATTAATGATTGGAAATTCAAGTAGAATTAGTTGTCTTACCTCCCATATTTCATGGTCAGAGTAAAGGCCTAAAGGGTCTAAGTTAGTACGTACACTTCCCTTGAAAAGTGTTGGCTCCTGAGGAATGATACTAAGCCTCATCCTAAGATCCTTGAGACCAATAGAGCATATGTCAAGTCCATCTATAAGAATTTTCCCACTTGCAGGATCAACTAATCGAAACAATGCACTTATTAACGTAGTTTTTCCGCTTCCGGTCCTGCCCACAACTCCAACTCTACTCCCTTCCTTGAATGTGCAGCTGATTCCCTTGAGAACTAATGGTGCATTGGGACGGTATCTAATCTGAGAGCATGATATGTTCTCAACATAAAGAAACAGATATTACATGGTTCCTTCATTTGAAAAGGTCTACTTGATTCTCACCTTCAATTCTTGAAGCTGTATCCTACCGTTTGGTGGCCATGATGAGGATGGTCTATTGTCCTCCACTATAGCTGGAGGTTCTTCTGATATGTGCATGAACTGCTTGATCCGTTCAATTGAGACAATGTAGTTTGATAAGCTGCAATACCAGCGAATCATGAACACCTGGGTGCCGGTTAGTGTTAGCGCGTAAGACAATGAGAGGCCTATCAGTCCTGCATACCCGAAAAATAGATGTTGTTTCAACAGTTAAATCTTTAATGGTAGCTCAATATATAGCAGAAGAACAATTAATTTTTCTGTCAATTTAGACCCACCTGCTTGTACATATCCCTTTGGAAGAAGTATAAGGAGTATTGCACCAGTAAACAAGGTGATGTTCATAAGTGTTTCTATTCTTATAACTAGCCACTCCATGCTTCCATTTGAATGGAAGAAAAGTGTAGCATCCGTGTCTACAAGCTTTAAGTAGTTCTGAAAGAACCTGTCAGCCATTCTGAAAGCTCTTATAGTGACAACACCAAGTGATGTCTCAGCTGCATAATTCATGACAGGTGCTTTGGTTGTTCCATTGATTCTTATCAGTTCTCTTGCAGAGGCTAAATAATATCGCTTTCAAGTTGAAGAAAGATAAAAAAAATTTAGTTAGGCCTCTCTACATTACAGAATGATAAAAAGAGAAAAAAAAGAACAAGTTGAGAACTTTCCATACCTGAACATAATATGACGCTACCATGGAAAGTATGGCTACAATAAGAACTTGCCATGTGACTGAGACCATAATTCCTATAATTGCTATGAGTTCTACAAATGGAGCCACCACAAAGATGAAGGAAAAGGGGATGTCAAAATCCAAAATACTCAGATCAGATGAAGCCTGCAAATTACAATTTCATAAAATGTTAGATGTGACACAATGCCCGTGATATCCTGTTAGTGAAAAGCATGGCAGGATTATAAAGTTTACTTACGCGAGTCAGAATCCGTCCAACAGGAGTAGAGTCAAAGAAGAGCATAGGAGCTTTAAAGATTGAATTGGTGAAACCAGAGAAGAAGGCTTTAGAAGCAGTTAATCCCAGATAGGCTGTAGATACAGCCCTAAAAAATACAAAGACAGCACTAATTATGGAAATCACTGTGTAGACACCAATCAAGACAGCACTGTTGATTTCAGGAATTTGGTTGGCGAATGCTAGCCAATAAGTTGCAGCAGCCTGAAAAATAACAAAACCACATTGTGATAGTACTCCTAAGCATGCAAACAGCGTTCCCTTTGGGGCATTGAGATAGTCCAGGAATGGCTTCCACCCAATATCACCGATCTCCTTCTCTTCTTCTTCTGTTAGCTGTATTCCATGTGTGCCCTTTATAGATGCCTCCTCTTTGCCATTGTTTTTGGCAGGAAAAGACATATTAGATTCCTCTGGTTGAACTAAGTCTACCTTTGGCAATTCTCCTTGGTTGTTATTATTTGAAGGGTTTAATACTAGTATTGCATCTTTATGAGCATTGACAAGCCGTTCAAATGCAGTTCCGGCCATCAAAAGCTCTTCATATTTTCCTGATTGAGTTATTTGTCCCCCTTGCATGACCTATGCAAAAGGCATAACTACTGATGTGAAAACGAAAAAAAGAAAAGGTAATGCAACAGACAAATTTCAAAAGAATTCAATCAACTGAGGTGCTTTACTAGAATTTTATCAACTGTTGACAGGAACTCCACTTGGTGAGTGACAAGGATGACAGTCTTCTTCTCTAGAGCAGTCATAACACAGTCCTGCAGTTGCAGCATTTCAGATTGAATAATTCATGCCATTCGAAGAACAAGAGAAGTTCCTTTGTCTTACATTGAACAGAATTGCAGCAGTATGTGCATCCACTGCACTAAAAGGATCATCAAGAAGATAAATATCAGAATCATTATAGACAGCTCGAGCAAGTTGAATTCTTTGTTTCTGTCCACCACTCATATTAAGCCCTCTCTGTCCTATTTCTGTGAGGTCGCCATGGGGGAAATTGTTGATGTCCTTGTCTAAAGCACAGGCTTTAATGGACATCTCATACTTGGTTTGTTCCAATGGCTTTCCATAGAGTATGTTATCACGAACTGTTCCACTTTGGATCCAAGAAATTTGAGAAACATAAGCAATAGATCCAAACACATTGACCTGAGACAAACATAAGACAACATGAATGACTTGAAAAACAAATTTGCAGGACAAACAGGAGATTACTGTTTGTTCTGAACTTACTGCTCCAGAAACTTTGGGTATTTCTCCCAAGATGGCATACAAGAGTGACGATTTTCCAGAGCCAACTGGGCCACAAACTGCAATTTTCTTCCCACATTTGATATCCAAGTTCACATTTCTCAATGTTGCTCTTGTTAGTTCAGGATCCCAGCTGAAGTTACCTTTTTGAATCAAAACACTTCCATCAGGATTCTGTGGCTCAATTCTATCCAACATTTCGGTCTTGAGTTCATCATCTAGCAAAAAGGCATTAATCCTATCAAGAGAGACCTTGACTTGGATCATGATGGAAAGAGCCTCAGGTATCAACCTGACCGGCTCTCCCATGCTCCTAAGCGTTGCAAGAACTGTGAAAATGGTGCCAGCATTCAGCGGGGCACTATTGAACAGGGCACATCCCATGAATGTCACAGAAGAAACGACTAGTGGGGATAACCAATACAAAATTGTTCCCAAAACTTTTTTAAACTGAATCTTGGTCAACCATTTGAACTCCTTTTCTCGGCAAGAATAAATCAAGCCTTTAAATTTCTCCTCCCATGATTGCAACTTTATGATTTTCATGCTGTTTAAGATCTCAGAAGTAGCTCTAAGTCTCTCATCTTGAGCAATCATCAATTCAGTCTGATATATCTGCAAAATTCTAGCAAATGGCACATTAAGAATTCCACATATGAAAAGAGGGACTAATCCTGTTATAGCACCAAGAACAACAACCCCAAAAAGGACTCCAATGGATAGAAAGAGTTGTACTATAAGAGTCCATGATAAATGAAACCACCATGGAAACTCCCCGAGTCGATAGGCATCAACTGCAATGTAGTTCACAATCTCACCAGTTGAGTGCCTTTTTCTTCCCAGACTTGAAAGCTTAAGTTGTTTTTTGTATATTGCAACCATCAATGCTGATCTCATTCTCATTCCTGACTGTCTTGCATAGAAGAACCAATGCCTTTGTGTCAGTGACTCAACTGTCTTTACCAGAATCAAAATTCCAACTATGAAAAGACCTTGATAGAGATTCTGATCAGCAGAATTTGAGTAATTAACAAAAGCATATAGCAGAAGAGGAAGAGCTACTACTGCAATTGTCCTAAGCAAAGCAAGGATACCAATTAATATATTCTCTTTGAAATAAACTTTTGCCACAGCCTTAATAACCCAGTTTCCTGTTTTATTAGAGCTCTTATCAGTAGAAAGTGTATCCCATGCATCAGCAAACTTCTGGTAAGCTATATCGGCTTCATCCTCATGAATTAAAGAAGGGATATCTTCAAGATTTAATGGTTTTGAGTAGCCTTTTGCAAGCAAAGGATTAATCCAAGAAAATGTCAATTTGCTAAGGAAACTAGCCTGTCCTAGTTTGGACTGATTCTGTTTCTGCTTTTCAGGTAATAGTGGCTCAGATAGACCGTTATCTGCAATTTGTGGAGAACCAACATGACAGGAGTTCTTGAAAGCACAAAACAGAAGCAAAAGGTGGACAGGCCATGACAGCATGTCAAGAACTTGGATTGTGCGTGCTCTTGCCAAAATTTGGATGTTTAGAGCTGTAACCAAGAAAGAGGAAGACACCCACCAAACTCTTGAGAAAATAATGATGCATTTGTACTTAGTAACAAGCAAGGACAATGCGAATGATAACCATATTAGTCCTCTGATTAGGTAAACGAGCCAATCCAGATGTTTGAGTTTATAGTCTTCGCCTATTAGATCCCATAATCCCATACCAATATGTGCAGTGCTAATGAGAGCACAACAGATGGAAACAACTATTGGAATCCATTCCTTTCTGTTGCTACCACTTACTTCACGTTTTGTGACAGATCCTACAAGCAAAAATAGATAGAAGATGCCCAGAAACAGCAGATTTATTACATCTATGGCGGCTCTTTGTATGCAAGGAGAATTCAGAGTAACTTCTCCCCTACAAATCCATGAAAGTTCCCCTGCATAACCACACGGGAGGTCTTCCATGTTAGCTTCCATAAAACAATATATGAACTTCAAGTAGAAACCAAGAAAGCATGACATAAAAGGATTTTAAAAACTTGCAAGAATCGCTTGCACCAAAACAGCTAGCTAGCATTTTCAGTTCCTTAGGTCCAATATTAAGTCACCTGTTCATATCATCAAACACTAAGTATTTGTTTCTTTTGACAAGTGAATCAAATCCAAATGAAGATGCAAAGAACAAGCAGCTTCAGGAAAGAGTATGATTATACGTGGCAGTGAAAACCAAGAAAAGGAACTATATAACATATACCAACTATGGTCTCCACGAAAGTCATTCGTGTAGGGAAACAGGTAACTCTGCAAACCGGAGCTCAAGGACACCTGATCAACAGATTCAACACAATACCCTCCATATATATAAGCTGCTAGAAATGAAAGAACTGTCCATATGCTTTCTATGTCCTTTTGTCTGCATGTGCAGTCCACAAACATGTCAATGTCAGGAGTCAACTATTCCTGCCTGTAATTATTACCTGAGGTAAAATTCTCAGGATCCTGAAACCCTGAAAGTAATTTACAAAATCTTTCCTGAATTCCTTTCATCTTCCACTTTCAGAGAGATGAATTAGCAGTAATCTAAACAAGCTTTAAAAAAATAGTATGTCACTATCAGAACTGATCAATACATACATGGATTACTATCATATAAGTGAAGCAGATCCTTTTCTCCGAAGGATTAACGTACAAACTATGGATGGCCAGCCATGGGATCTTCTTAAAGAATTATGAGTTGTTCCATAAACTAATCAAATTAATCAGATCTTGAATGTCTTCAATGCTTCAACTATTTTTTAAATGCAAAAGAACAAAGTTCTGTAATTACTCTTTGGCTTGATCCTTGTCATGATCACTGGTACCAAATTTATTATTTTTATCACAAATATGGAAAGGGCCAGCGCCTGAAACTTTAAATTGACCAAAAACTGAAAATGGTATGGTAATCTTTTATGGTCCTATATGTCAGAGATTATGATCATTGTCTCGTAAAGTTTCTTACAAGGACACGCAGAAAAGTGAATGCAAGGTAAATAAGGATAAATACTTCGTAAAAAAGCCGTTTCGAGACGTTAAATTCTCTATTAATATGAGTGATATGACAAGTTACGATAGATTAATATTTTTGCTATTTAGATATCACATATTGTAATTTAGTCACGTATAAATTTTATTATTTAATAAATTAAAAATATAAGAAACCTTAAAATAATTATATACTCATTTACTTCTTTACCTTAAAAACAGAGTAATAATTGAACATAATTTGAAACTACACTAATTTCATCATCGTTAAAAAAGTTTTCCTTCTTTCATTTAAAAAAAATACCATGACTTGGTTTAGGGGAGCGTTAGCGGATGATAACCTGCTGAAATGATAAGTACTTGTGTGTTTGTGATTGCTATTTTGGTAACTGCTAAAACGTGAAAATAAGTATTTGGCAAGTGCGGTCGCGGTTACTGAAAAGAGATAAAATGACTAAAAAGTCTATTAATTTAATAAACTATTTAATTGTTGTACAAATAATTAAAAAATATATGATCATATAAATTTAAAATTATAACTAATAAAATATTAAATTAAAATAAGAAAAATAATAATTATCATTATTATTTTTCTTATTAGTTGAGGGTATAGTGGAAGATAATAATTATCAAAAAGTTATTAATGTAAAGTAGAATTTTTACCGTAGAAGCACTTTCTTACGACAACTCTCTTTCTACTTATCGATTTTTGAGGTAACACCGCACTTTCCTCTAACCTTCGATTGTTCGCCTGCAAATCTAAACATATGGCTGCGTTTAGAAACTATAGTAAATAAGTACTTATCCCCATCACATCACAGATCCAAACGCAGCCTATATTGTATAATAACCTAAAAGTTTATATAAAAGTAAAGTCTAAATATATTAAAATTTTTACCTTTGACTTCACATTTCATTTATCTTTTATCTATTATTTACTAAAAATACCAAAATATTAAAAAATTTAAATTATAATAAGATGTTATTATAATATCATAAATTAACAATAAATTAACAAAAATTGTTAGGTAATACTAAAAGAGCGAGAGGTAGAAAGGAAGAGAGGATTGTGTGAAAAGTTGTAGGTTTAAATCGGAGAGGAGCAGCCTTTGTTAAGGTGATGTAATTCCTCTAGTAGTGGCTCATCTCTTAGAATAGGTACTCCTGTTACAGTATCATATCAAACTTGAATTTACGTATATATGAGTCTGAATAGGTAAGTCATAAGTCTTAAAAAAAATTAGTCGGGCGAAACTCAAAACCTGAATTTAAAAAAAAAACAAAATCAGATGGAAGATTCGTTGACTGCGTAACACTAAAATTTTACCTGAACTCATCATAAGCCACACATTGGAAGTAATTGAATAGTCAGGATAATGGAATTGCATGCCAGCTTTGTAAGCAAGCATAATGATTAGCAACACGACTTTCGCATTGGCCTCCTTTGGTTTGGAGTAGTCGTTTGATCAATCCATCAATCATTGGATCTCATCCAAATGGGCATCATATTAGCAAGATCAGATATTTTCGCAGATTTCCTATAAATATGTGCACGAAATTTAATAAAATAGAGTTATTATAAAATCAACTTTTCAAGGTTCTCCAATCTTTCAAACATACGTCAGACCTTCAAAATATATCAATAGCATCAATACTCTTTGAAGTCATATTGTTATAAAATCTCTTTAGTTTTAGAAAGTGAAAAATTTTTTTGAGAGAAATTATTGAGGCTCGTATCGAGCAAATCACATTTTTATTTTTCGGAAGCTTATAGAAACTAGCTAAATACTACTAGTTTAAAAGATTGGAGAACCTTAAAAAATATTTTAATTTTTAAATTTCCTCATTATATTGTGCGTGTGTTCATTTTAAAAATAGGCTCCTTTATTTTTATAATAGGATCATTCTGCTTTCAACTTGCAATAGTTTCCTTCCAATTTTAACAGGCGCCTTTTGTTTTAAATTGTTTTCACAAGATTTATCGTTTAGCAAATTCTTATCGTCTAGCAGACTCTTGTCATTTAACTGGCTCTTATTGTTTTAAACTTTACCAGGCTCCTATCTCTTATCTCTTACGTGTATTTGCTTTATCAAGTTAAATCAATAAGATAAGAAATTTAAAGTTTAAAATATTTAATAAGTATTAGACTGTTATAAAATCAGCTAAAAATTGAATAAAATTAAAGAATTTAAAATATGATTGAAAGAGATTATTTTTACCCATTGAAAAATTTTGTTAAATGAAAATTAATTGATCTATAGTTTATAAAAATTTATTAATTTATAAAAATTTAACCAATTAATTAATAAACTAATCAATTTTAATAATTATTATTATAAAAAAAACTAACTGAAAAATTAATCAGTTCAAAGTTTGATCTTTCTCGATCTTTGTTTGGAATCCAAAGGTCCGACGACAAGATCATGAAATTTTTGTCTTATATTAAAATCACGAGGATGTTTTGTCTTCTTCATTTTCTTATCTTTGGAAAGGAAGGTATTATTAAGAAAAAACATAACATTATTCTAATATTATGGACTTAATATAATTTTCCAATTAAAATGTTCGAAATATGTGGAGAAATTTTCAATGGATTCCCAAGTTGTTTAAGTAAAACAATGACAATAATTAAAATATTCAATCAATTCGATTAGTTTAATTATAAAATTTTGAATCGTTTAACTTTTCAATCCGATTTTTAATTTTCTGGTTCAATTTACTTTAATAACACTTATTGTTAACAACTGATTAGTTTATCATTAGTCAGTAGATTTTCGTAAATTAATAAATTTTTATAAACTAAAATAAATCAATTAATTTCTATTTAACAAAAATTTTCAATTAAACTTTAAATTCTTTGATAGCAAAAACAATCTCTTTCAATTCAAATTCTTCAATTTCATTCTATTTTTAGCCGATTTTGTGACGGACTAATGCTGGTTTAACATTTTAAACCTTAAATTTTTTGTATTATACTATAACTTTCACCTCAGTTTTTCACATGTGCTCGTTTATATAAACATACTGTTCTGGTTTTGTTTTATACTCATTTTTATTAGAAAATACAATCTAAGGTCATAAGATCACAAGTTCAATTCATCGAAACAGTCTTTTTGTAAAAACACAAACAGAAAATTACATTATGACCCTTTCTAAATTCCCGTAAAATAAAAAATTGCATACATTAATGTCAAAATTGTGTGATAAGTAATAGTAATATCTAAACAAAAATATTAAACTAGAAAATTTTCAATTATAAATAGTTCCAATATAATCAATTCTTTTTTTTTCAAAAATCAACTATATAGTAAGGGTCTTTTATCAATATTCTATTACATAATTAGATATAAAAACAACATGGTGAGCCTAACTTTTTAGTCTTGCTTTACAATGAGACTGAGACTAATACACAATACATTAGCAGCACAGTAAGAATTTGTCAAAAATCTCATATCAGACAAGTATGAGTGCATTCAGTCATTTATAATAACGTGCAAATCTTTCCTTCCAAGTTAATTTTTAGAGTGAGTTAGGCCTTTCAATATGATATCAGAGCTTGTTTGTCTTGACGGTTTGAAGCGGTGCTTGATTCTGTCCTTTTGTATAATATACCCAACAGATATTCAGCCCTATTTTGAGCTGAGGGAGGTGTGTCAAAAATTTTACATCACACAAGTATAAAATTTTAACAAATGTTCAGCCATGTTTTGAGCTGAGGGGAGTGTGTCAAGAATTCTATATAGGACAAGTATGAGTGTATTTAGTCATTTATAATAGTGTACAAATTACTCCTTTTAAATTAACTTTTAAGAGTAAATTAAGCCTTTTAACATAATTAAGTAAGTGATCCCGACAAGGAACTTGATCCTCTGTGCCTCAAACTCTGTGCCAAACTTGTGCCACTCTATCGTAACCATCTATTCATATAGGACTTATATAAATAGATGGTTAGGATAGAGTAACACAGAATTGATATAAGGTTGGTGACACGGAGAATTTTGGGTTATCCCGACAGATCTTATCTTTAAGAATAAGACCTATTGACACAAAATAGAAAATGAGTAACACACAGATATCATCCGCAAATTGTGTGGAGCAAGTGTCCTTTTTTGCAGAACTCAATTCCTATGATTCTTCAACGTCACCGCTTGCTATGTTAGGTCATGAGTCGTGATAGTAAAATAATATCTTTAGTGTTATTGGACAAATTGGAAGTTAGATCCAATGTCTCTGTGTAAAGAGATGATTAGGTGGTGAATGATGTCCTCTGGTGTCAATCTCCCATCTCATCTGGAGAATGTGCTGTTTTATGCTGGAGAATGTGCGAGCCTTATCTTTACTTTATAAAAATACACGTAATACTTAGAGATAATAATAAGCCCAGCCGTATTAAATATAGTCTCTTTATATGACAATTTCCAAAAACTCTGTTTATATGACAGTTCAACATCATGAATGCAGCCTTAGTTTCCAATGTTCACGTGTTGGTGACATGGGTCGACAATAGGGATAACATTTGGATCAATGTTCACATGTTGATGACATGAGTCGGGATTAGGGATAATATTTGGGCCGAGCTTGACCTAAGATTAATGGGTTAGATAGATCGAATCTTAGACCTAATTTTTTAAAAAAAGTGGACATTAAATTAAGTTTAGATTTAGATTGACCTGGATTCACCAAGACTTTAATTAGGCTCAAGCTTAAGTTGTTTAGGTCCAACGCAACTTGACATCTAACAACTATAAGAAAAATAATGTTACTTTACACAAAAATCATTTTTATTTTTAAAATTTTAAAAAATAAAATATTAGACCAAGTCTAGTCGAGTCAGACTAGAGCTCGAACTCAACTGCATCAGATCGAACCTAAAGTTAGGCAAAAGTTGCCGACTCGAATTCAGGCTTAAGTGGGCCCGACCTATTGTCATTCTTAGTCGAGACTTGCGTAACGTTAGTGATAAGGTTGCTTTTATATATTTTAAAGCTTATAGTTTATGCCAATTAACTTATGCTACATTTGAAAAAAGTGTAGTACTCTCAAACTTTAGCATTGTAAGCATTTGAGAGAGATAGCAATGAGTTAGTCCACCAATTTTTTAAAATTAAAAATATATAGTAACTTATTTTTTAATTGAATCCGGATCTAGACTGTCCAAGCCTAGTCTTACACGATATCTAATTCTTTTAAGTAAAACGATATTATTTTGTTTAAAATAATTGAGTTTCGAATTAGTTTGAACCTGGTTCTGACCCATAGATTAGCTAATTG
>JANIIA010041349.1:0-11837 GCA_027478495.1 Erythroxylum alaternifolium
TGTAGGGGTAAGGCTGCGTACTATCGGACCTCCCCAGACCCCGCTTCAATGCGGGATTTCAGATTGGGTGATGATGATGATGATACCATCTACATATATAAAAATGTAACCTTAAGTGAACTTTTGATCATCCGGACACATAGCTAAAATCTGAATCTGAATTCCTTACGAGGATTATTCTATTGACTTTTTCGCATGTCAACATATAATCCTTGAATCGCTTTAAGTATTTCAACACTCGCTTGACTGCATTTTAATGGTCTATACCTAGGTTAACCAGATATTAACTAAACAGTCTAACAGTAAATGCAATGTCCTGCCTAGTACTTACCCGAGCATACTTCAGGCTACTAACCGCACTAGAATATGGAACATTCCTCATAACTTCTCTCTTTACTTCATTCTTTGGACATTATGCCAAAGATAATCTTTCACTATGAGAGATTGATGTTACAATAGGTTTACAGTCAACCATATTAAACATTGGTAACACTTACTTAATGTATACACTTTGTGAGAGGTCTGATGAGTGTTAAGATCAGTCCTGGTAAATCTGAATACCTAAGACAAAAGATGCTACACCAAGGTCTTTCATGTCAAAGTGCTTAACCAAAAGTTGCTTAACCTTATGCAACATAGTCAAGTAAATTGATGTGAGCAGTGTATCATCCACTTGCAGTAATATATATGAAGATAACTTGGCTCCCTCTGACCTCATAGTAAAAGCATCTTTTAACTTTATTTTTTATGAAGCTGAAAGAGATCACAACCTTATCAAATGTAAGGTATCACTTTCGGGAGGTTTGATATAAACCATATATTGATATGCTTAACATATAAACTATGTCAGTTCCATCTGGATCCTGACATCCTTCAAGTTATACCATATAGACCTCTCCATAAAGTCTTTATTTAAGAAAGCAGTTTTGACGAACTATCTGATGTAACTCTATATTATTATGACCTACAATTGCCTTAATCTCTCAAAATGTAGCATATGAGGATACGAGAGAAAAGTTAACATTAAAGTCAACCTTTCTCCCTGAATGAATCATCAAGCAACTGAGCAAGCCCGAAAAATGCTCAACTTTATCCCAAAATCTTTTAGGTCTTAAGACTTTGTTTACAACTGCCAAATTTGCAGTTCCCCTACAAATCAACTAGCTCTCAAACCTTATTATGCTTCATGACTTGCATCTCATCAGTCATTGCATCCTACCACAAATCTGCATTGGGTTCAGAAACAGCTTCTGTATAAGTAACTAGGTTCATAACATGTCTAACATCATAGTACTGTTCACCTGATAGACTATGTAATCAGATGGGATAACAGGTCATCTTACTCTAGTAGATCTACACAACTGCATTAGATCTTGTACCCCCAGGAACCACTATGAGTACTGGTATGGGTTCTTGTTCTTGTACAGGTATGGTACAAAGACCTAAATCCACCGGATCTAATTGTATGAGTAGCAGGTACATAATAACTGTAGTATTCGTCTTGCTATTATTTGAAGGGTCAAAGAATCTACCATCATTATAGACACTGTATTCTAAAAACTTAGTTGTTTGTGATTCTACTATTCTGGTCTCTCTATCTTTACAGTAAAATCTGTAGCTTCAAAATGGTCGAGATATTTTACTAAATAGCAATGAGCGGAACAAGCATGCAATTCTTCTTTGTAAGGATTATATTACCCCAATAGGGCAGTCTCAAACATGAATGTATGCAAGGATGGGTTTCCACACTTCTAGATAATCAGGTAAATTAGTTATGTTCTGCATTGACTTCTTCAAGTCCTTTAAGGTGCAGTTACACCTTTTGGCAACAAACCAATTTGCTCAGGACTGCCCGACAAAGTGAACTTAATCACTATTCCAACCGAGTTCATATATCTAGCAAACGGACCTTTTCATGTCCTAAAACACTATGTTTGTCATGATATTTTCCTGCACGGTCAGATCTGACATCAGGAAGAGGAATATTCAGCATCTTCAGTCTACTGTGAAAATGGATCATTCTTGATATATAATCCATCACTTCCCCTTCTCTCATATACCTCATGGAAAATAATTCTTTCATCAAGAAACTTGTCTTAACATTAGGTGAGACTGTGTACCTCTGGGAGATATTGCCAAGAAACTCCTTCGCTATGTCTGTGTCTTGAAGTCCACTAAGTCGATGGTCAGGAATGAATATTTTAATTGTCATAAGACATAATCTGTTATACTGATCCCAGGCTGCATAGGTTGCTTTATGAGCTCTCGAGATTATGGATGTAGGTGAAGATGACCTATTCGTCCTTATTGCTATATCAACCTCAACTATCTCCATATCATTCAATACATCATTTGTCTACTTATTCGTATTGAAATCGGTCAGGGTTTTAATGGTGACATTGATATTGTTGACTGAAAAGGTGACTGCAAAATAATAATGTTTAAATCAACACTAATGTAGGACAACAGCGATACTCAAAACCATTAAATAGTATCTGTTCTGATAATTTGATCACATATATTATGAAACGCCTTTGGGCTGAATGCATAATATATGCAATTAAACCTCCACATAAAAACGATTAGACTACAAACCATCAACTCTTATGATACTGCCACCTTTGGATGAATAAATCACTTGAGCAACAACTTTCCTCCATCTAGTGCCTTTATGCTCATCTCAAAATTTTATGTAAGGCTAATACCTTTGGACAGAATAACCAAACATAAAACCAGAAACATCCCTCAATATGCAAGCAGAACAATTCAAAATACTGACTTGAAAGGTCATTTTGGTGACTTCATCCTCATCAGCACTCAAAAAGTCCATAAACATAAGAGATACATCTTTATGTTATCCTCACATTCTTTAAGGGTATATAGTATGTGACACTGCAACATCGATAAATGTTAAACTCGGATGCATAGTGTCATTGTCACACACTCGTGTTGAAGACATGCTCTGAAAATTTCATTTGAGACTTTCGTAAAGGAAAATTCTCATTAGAGCGACTATCGTGCTTCAGTGGACATTGAACTGACCACCTAAAACACGAGAACTTCATGTATCTCTCTTATGACAAGTTTGTTGCATAAAAATTCACTTTAAAATGGCTTCAAAATGTCTTAAAATTTTTTTTCTGATTGACTATCATACGATCCTAAACATTGAACATGAGATTCGAGACACGAGAACTTAAAGTATCACCCTCATGTGATGTCCGAAGTATAAAAATTGACTCAAAATCAGTTTTAGAACGCCTTAGTTCCTTTTTTGAAGTTAAACTTTAATTTATTACTAATGTAATAAATCCAGAAAAATGGAAATTTTCACTTTATAAATTTCCTAGACTCAGAATTGACCCAAAACATCTCGGGACACCCTTACGAGAAATTTAAAATATTTGTGTTTTATTTTAATTTTTTAAATTTACTGTAGTTTGCTGACATCAGCATTGCGTCAGTGCTAACACGTGGATCCTTCTTGTCCACCCATGTGTTGTCGCATGTCTGGTGCGTGCCCTCAAGGTGTTACTATGCACCGTAGGGCGCGTATGGCATACGCACTCGAAGGTCTACGTCGTCTCTAACCATCTGGGCAAGTTTTGGGGAGTCTCGGAGTGGTTTTTTTTGCACTTTTAGGCTCATTTTCACCCCGTTTCTCAAGACTAAACACATGTATACTACTTTCATGCAATAAAAAGCAAGAAAAAAAATAGAAAAATAGAACCTTATTCTCCACAAACCTTATGGAGAAAAAACTAAAAAATCTTCATTTTTTAACCACCCGATCACGTCACCGCTCTGATACAGTGTGTAACACGTAACCATACCTTAGTTATGTATCACATATCGAATGTGAAAGGGCAATAAGCGAAGAAATGCGAAAATACTTAATTTCAGTTCCATAACTTCAAACGAGCTTTCTAAAGTCGAAACGAGCGCGAATCTACAGTCTCCTTCACTTCACAAGAACTCCTCACTGAAACGCGATCAACTTCTTTTTAGAATTTTCTCAAAACATAAGCTCTCTTTACAAGTAAGAGAATCCTTATGCTTACAAATGATATTAGCAACTATAGGAGACCTTAACCGTTATATATAACTTCCATAACGGGCTTTCTTATCACAGGCTCGATATGAGTCTGATCTACACTAATCGAGATCCATTTTTCACCCGGACTTCGACCTATTAACTTAGATCATTTATTTTACCACTTTATTATTTTTATCTGAATCAAATTACGTAACTTAACCGATACATTATTAAAAAAATAAAAAGTACAATTAAATATTGTGCAAGAGAAAAGTCAAAAATATCCATTACTTTAAGCTCTCTTGGTCATGACCATTGCTTGTGATTGGTAACTAATCAAAACAAATAAATATTGACTTTCGTTCTAATGTTTCTGCTCGTGGGTCTTGATCCTTTTAATTGATTTCTTGCTTCATATATATCTCTCGTCTCCGAAGTTTTGAACTTTGTGTGGTGTTCTTCTCGAAAATGCACGGTCGGCCTCGCAAACCACTTAAGCCGGAGGACGAAGGAGCATCCGTTGCTAAAGCCCAGAAACTGAGAGCGCTCCAATCTCAATTCCTCTCCAATCATCACCACAAAAAGTATTCGCTAAATATTCTTATCTCCTCCAGACATGGTTCAACTAATCAAACCTAAAGTGTTGGTGGTTTTCTTTATTTTTATTCTTCTCCGTTGTAGTTATACGCAGGAAGCTGTGGAGCTAAGCGCCAAGCTTCTCGAGATCAATCCGGAATCTTACACGGCTTGGAACTACAGAAAACTTGCTGTTGAATATAATCTGACTCACTCCGCTTCAGATCCGGACTTGGTCAAATCCATTTTTGGTGAAGAACTTAGATTGGTACCGTTTCTTTTTTCTTTCTGTTTGAACTTAAGTACTTGATAAGTGGACGGAAAAGCTGAACCTTGAAAACAGAATTATGATTATTGCCATTTATATGTACTGCATTTGTTTTGAGGAATTAATTTGATGTTTATTGTAATAGGTGGAGAATGCATTAAGACAGAATTTTAAATCATATGGAGCCTGGTATCATCGGAAATGGGTGCTAAGCAGAGGACATTCTTCATTAGAGAAGGAGTTGCGGCTCTTGGACAAGTTCCAAAGTCTTGATTCTCGGAATTTTCATGCTTGGAACTACAGAAGGTTATAGTTTTCTTTAGTGATGTAAATTTCTACGTTGGGTATATCAACTTACTTACTTTAGTTCCTTTTTTCTTCTTTTTCATGCTTTAAGGTTTGTGGCATCATTGATGGATAGATCAGAAGAGGATGAATTGAAATACACCCAAAGTCTGATTGATAAAAATTTCAGTAATTATTCTGCATGGCACAATCGGAGGTGTGATCATTTTCCTCTTACAGGTGCAAGCATCTGAAGTTGATTGAGTGTATGAAAAGTGGTCTTGCTTGTTGATTTTACAATGACTCTTAGGAGTTTTCTCCTTTCATACTTGCTGTGACACCAGTGATAAATTGGTAATAAGGATCATTTCTATTATGGGAGATGGTTTGTTGCAATTCAAGCATTGAATTTCTTTCGTCAAGTAATTTAAGGAGGAATTGACAGGGAGATACCAATCATTTTGGGGAGTAGGAATTAGTTGAGTTAATAAAAAGTAGACATTTGATGAACCTTCCTTTTTGGATCTTTGAAAGTTTATCTTCATCCTGAAAACCTTGTTTAGGATTCAAGTCTCTTGTAGGTTGACAAATAAGTCTTATGATTGGTGATCCTGTTTAGTTTAAACAAATTTTGGTGTAAAAGCTACTGGTTAATATTGCATGCAAGATTGGAACGTCAACAGTTCAAAGGCCTCCATTGTAGACATCATTTTTCTATATCCCAGCCCATCCTTCTTAAATGGTCTTACTTCTTTCACACATGCTTGCTAGTGTACATCTTTCAGTGGGGACTCTATGATTCGATATTCGCTGATTAGACTTTAGGGTGCCACTATTGTCTCTAGTGTTTGGGTAGAGACATTTATTATGTTCTTTACCTAATTGACTAAATTTTGCAGTGTACTCCTGGCTAGTTTGATGAAGAAAAGATGTGAAGGATTTTCTCAAAAAGATGAAGTTTTGACTAGGGAATATGAATTAGTACATGAAGCTCTGTTTACTGATGAAGATGATCAAAGTGGTTGGTTTTATCATCTTTGGCTTCTTGATCAAACTGTTAAAGTTGAGTCTCTTCTGCTGGTTGCTTCATGGCCTGCTCATGGTTCTGATGTTGCTGTATTGAGAGAGAGTTGCACGGATGGCTTTGCTTCGTCCTCATTCAATGTTTTGCAATTTAATTCTAAAACATTTCCACTCGTTCTTTATTTTAATGAGGCTGTGGAAGGTGTAAATTCATCCACAGTTACAGTTTCATCTAAATTGAACACAGATAAGGATCTTATCTGGAAACCTCTTTCAACAAATAATTCTCAAACTGCCCAAGTTTGGGTTGCACAAATAGATCTCCCAAGTACACAGCTCCAATCTTCAGAAGCTTATCCTTTTGAAGTAACCATTGGGCAATCTCAAGGAATCACTTCTATAGGTGGTTTTAGCTATAATTATGCTACCCGACTTGCATTTTCAGTGCATCTACAGCTTCCCAGAAAAGAACATACTGAAGGATCATTTTCAGGGAATATAGTTTGGAGAGATGAAAACTTTCATGCTTTTGAACCTTGCTGTGTGGAGCCAAATCTCATACTTCCTACTGATCTCTTAAGCATCAATAGTGAACAGGATCCAAAAGCTTCAACATGGCAAAAAGAAATCTTAGATGAGGAGATAAAAAACTTCCGTGAATTGTCAGACTGGTAAAGCTGTTTTATTTGGTTGGAAGTTCGAATTTTAGGCTTATTACTAATGCTATATCTTTTTTGTCATGTTTTTGTAGTAAAATTGGGAAACTTACACTTGCGAGGCTGTTGACAGCTTATGATGCACTGACATCTTCCTACAAATTAGCACATTCTGAAGAAGTTCTTAAAACATATAGTGACTTGATGAAGTTGGATCCATCACATTCTCAATACTACAAGGATGAATACAGTTTGGCTTTATTGAGACAGGTGATCTGTACCATGCTTTTTTAGATTCAGATTGTGCTAAGTAATCATGTTCTGATTCAGATTCAGATCTTAATGGTTAAACAATTTATCAATCTGAAAGTTTGTACTTCTTAGTGTCCAAATCTTCTTCCTTTTCTGGTTCGTTACCTGGATGAACTATTGCAATAAAGTATGATATAAATCAGTCTATGAATCAATTTTCTCCCCTCAAATTCCTCCTCATAATTTTTTGTTTACTGCATATTTTCTTTTTATGGTAAATTTAATTTATGCACCTGATGTGCTCCTTATATTTGCAGATCTAGATTGATACTTACAGATGTCAACTAAACAAATAATTGGTGTTGCTGACACCTTAATAGGTGAGCATATTCTCATTTTTGAATGCTTCTGCAGGTAACATCTGATAGGGAATCTCTGTTGTGTCGCTGTGTTAAGTATATGGGCTTAAGTTCATTGGACGATCACCATCCAATTTGCCTTCGACTCCATAAGTTTTCTTTATCACGGATGGGATCTTTTGAGAGATTGTTGTGGGTCCAGATGTTAGACCTCAGCCAGAATGAACTGCGATCAATTGAAGGTAGATTGATTTCACTAGTTCAATAGTCTTAAAAGGATTTCTTCAGTCTGAACAGCTGCTGCTTGTACATTTTTCTTGAATTCATATCCATGTTTGCAGTATATCAATTCTTCATTGACATCATGATATGATAATTTATTCAATTTGGTTCTTAGTTTCCTTAAGAACGCAACGTCTAGCGCATAGTTTGAAGTTTTTGAAGTATTTAATAATTGCCAGTTCATAACTGCTAATGTTCCATCATATGCTTTTAAACTATTATATATTTAATTTGTGACAGGACTGGAGGCTATGCAATTGCTTGCATGCTTGAATTTGAGTAAGAATAAAATTGGTAGTTTTACGGCTCTAGGACCTTTGAAAAAGGTGAAATCGCTACAAGTTCTGGATATTTCATATAATGAGATAGGCACCCACTCTGTTGACACAACAAGGTACTTGTGCCCTTCTCCTTTGTCTCATTCATTTGCTAGCGAGTGGAATCAGGATGACAGTCTGATTGATGGTGACAATGTGACAAGTTTCTGGGAAGCATTTCTTGTTTTAAAAGGCTTGAAATTGACCCAACTGGATGTGGTGGGGAATTGTATAGCTGATGAAAGATTTTCACAGTTTCTGGTTAAGGTTCTACCCGCCCTTAAGTGGCTGGACGGTGTACAATTAAAGTAATTTTGATTGACAGTGAGGTTAAACTCTTCTGTTCTCGTTTCTGCTTTTATTTCTTATCATGTGTAAAGTAATTAATTGTCTTCAGATTTGAGCATCAAGTTGTAATTTGGGATATGTTGAGCAAGTCATTATTTGAATGGCTCTGTGATGGGAGTAGCCTGAACACTAACTCATATAGAACTAGCTGGAGAAACAGCAGGGGGAATTTTGCTTCAGATTGACGTGATGGGTTTGATTCATCTATTGGACGAAAATTAAAAATTGCTTCTTGTTGATGGGGTATATCATATTACAATTTTGACATACTACAAGCGAGAGTCCACAATAGCATGGAGGCTGTTGTGGACATCCTAAAAGTGATAGCATGGAAGTTGTAGTTTAAAGCTCTTGCAACACAAATTAAATCAACAAACCTGATTGCCAAGTTGACCGAAGTCTTCCAAGTCCCAATCCCAAATTTTTTGATTTCCATAGCATTAGCAGTGGATCCCTGAAATCTTTTTTGTAGTCCATGAACACTTTTGCTGGCGATAGCACCTGCACCTACATAAATGCTAGTTTCTTTATACTCTTTTTGCATCGAGACTTGGAAACTTACTTTTCTATTCCTGACTTTGTAGTACTATGAGCAAGCTCTTTGCAGTGAACAAGGCTCATGTGCTTGAGTATTTTTTTATTTTTATTTGAGATCCTCCTTACTGTATGATGGATTTGTCTTGCTGAATGAACAACCCAAGGTCAATTACCTGCTGCCTCCAAAACACCAAATTAGGGGGATCAAGGTGAGCCGAGTATAAGGTTGGCTTGACTCGGTATGAAGTCCATGAAGTCTGAACAAATTTGACCCAAACATCCTCTAAAGTGTTGACCTATCCAACCGGCTTGATCTCCAAAATTTCCACCCCAAAGGAGAGCTTATTGAGAAAATAAATACATCTTAAAAACTTGAGAGATCAAATCTATACATGAGTGCAGGAATTTCTTGTCCTAAAAGTGTCAAACTGAACTAACTTCAGTGACCTGCATTCTAAAGTTATTCTGGAAGACAAATGAATGCAAACTAAACATGGTTGGTGTAAGTAGTTTAGCACTTTTATTTCTTAACCAGAGGTCTCGAATTCGAGTCTTAAGAATGAAAAGACCTGTTTGACCAGTACTTTACTTCTTATGGATTGATCCAATACAAGTGGGGATTAGTCTGAGTGTAGATGATTTAAAGATGCCTTTTTATAGTTAGAACCCTCCTAAGACATCTCAATTTTTTAAAAAAATGAATGCAAAAAAAGAGAAGTTATATGAGTTATAGAGGAAAGAGTACTAAAGAAGAAAAGAAATGAAGAGCGAAATGAATCACTGAGGTACCTAGTATGAAGTTTTTGATTATTTCATCTATCAAGTACGCAGGTTCTGTATTTTGCTTTTCTCGACCTGCTTTTGTTTCTGCATTCATTTGCTACATTTTGCATGAATGTGTTGATCCTTTAGGTGTGGTCTATCAACTTGAAACTGAACTAATTATATAACAACAACTAGTACAACATGAAAAGAGAAGTAAAATGAAATAACACTAGCGACTAAGATTAAAGTTAGTAAAAATGAATCTTTTTAAAATATATTTACGGTCGAACTTTAAGTTAGACTAGATCGGAGAGTCTTTTTTTTTTTTAGTTCACGAAGTATCCTAAGAAGGTCTCAATTATGAGAAGACGTCTTTAAGCTATCCACACCTAGATTAATCCCCGCCCTATCGACTCAGCCCGAAAGGGAAAAAGAAGTTTGAGCTTGTTTGAAGTCTAACTGACTTGGGATAAACTTGTTGACTTCAAACTAAACCAATCAAATTGGATTGTGCTTGAACTAAATTTTCTTTTTAAAAAAGATTAAAAGGTATCATTAATAAAATGAGTAGAATTACAAAGTTGGCATCCATAATAGAGACCCACGAGAACAAGCATGTGGAGAGCTGAGAAAGACCAAACTCTCACTAATCCAAACAAATACACGAAAATGCACCATTTAACTATCCTCACTCCATTGTCGTTTGGCCAATACATAAAAACTTACTCTGCAGACAGTCGAAGGCTCCAGATTATACCCAATTAGGGATTGGAAAACTACAAAGACCTTCGGAGGTTTCGATGGCTGCAACATTTCTTCCTTCTACAATCTGAACATCCATAGATAAGAGTGACTCACTCTGGTTCGCACTTTATTTCAGCTCTATTTAGTCGTTAATCATCGTCTGATAGCTCTTGTTATTGCCTGAAGATTGCAACAACTATAAAGGATACACCGCTTGATGTGGGATCTGCTTCCTTCCAGGTATTAGCTTAACTCACTGCTTCATCTCTGTTAATCCTGCAGTAGTTCCCAACATATAGATTGTTCATTTACATTCTGTAGGATGACTTGCATGATTGTTTGCTTAGCACGTTCCTTATTTTGGAGCTTTCTAAGATTCTTCTCCTTCCATAACTCTTGAGTGGTTGTGGTTAGAACCAGTACATGCTACTTTTAAAGTGGATTGGAAGCTTATGCAACAGTTAGCCTATTAATAGCCTCCAGGAAAGCATTAAGGTCAGTGCTCTCTAGGTTTTCACCGGATTGAATTAGAGAAAAAGCAGGCAAAAAATAATTGCGCTTAAGCTAGGTTGTCGAGCCAGCTAGGGTTGGGGTTAAGTCCAACCCAAAATCTCTTGTGAGAAATTCGAATCAACCCAAAACTTGATTATGTTTTAAGATGTCAGTCTGATCAAATTTTAAGCAGTTTGCCTGAAACTATGAATAATGATAACAAGAGCAAAATGATGAACAACAATAACACTGCCAATACAGACCCAATCACACCTAAAATCAACAATCTTGAACAGACTATTATTGTCATCCCTGCGTCAAACCATAAGTTTCTGGTGGAGACTGCTTGGTTGCTGCAATTTCTATACAACCCCATCATAAAAAAAAAAAAAAACACATTTTAATCACTTCTCCTGTCCTTACTCCTTACCCTCTCCAGTCACTTCAGCCTTTACCTTACGACCCATCTCGTACGCTTTCTCAGCTTCTTCTTTCATGTTCTTAGACTCGTAACACTTCCCTAACAAGTTGAACGCTTCCGCGTTTTCCGGACTCAATTTAACCGCCTCAGTCAGATCGTTAACCGCCGACTCAAGTCGTTCTTGGCGCTTCATTTGCATCGTCAAGTCGGCTCGCTTAAAAAGCGCGTCCCCTCTCTCCTTGTCGCTCAGCGACTTGACGGCGATCGGAGAGAGAGCGACTTCCAGAGACTCGAGAGCGGAGGTCTTGAATCCCTGGATGTCGAGAGCCAAAGCCTTCAAGATGTGAGCGGCGGCGTCTTTGGGATCGAAGCCTATGGCTCTCTGGGCTTCTTCTTCGGCATTACTTTTGCCATTCAGCAACTTACCAATTTGTTTAGGCTCCCCGGGATTGTCATTAGCAGTATGCTCTTTATGT
>JANIIA010041439.1:0-11832 GCA_027478495.1 Erythroxylum alaternifolium
AGAAAGGGTTCTAGAAGAGTTCTAGAGAGAGTGAGAAGTGTTCTTGAGTTATCTTCATGCAAATTTATGCAATTATTTTATAAATCTTTCATGTATACAAGATAACCTTGATCTATCTCCCATATTGAACATCTACTTGAATCCATCAAGTTTAGTGTTCTACCTTACGCATTGTTTCATCTTCCTTCTTTGTGTGTTCTTGGGTGATTAAGAAAGGTTTTGGTGTTTGCAACAACCCAAACAAGGAGAAGAATCAAGAACGGAGGAGATACATAAGGTAAAAGGTTTACATTTCATGTTCTTTTATACATATCTATGCATGTATGTTTGATCTTATGGATTTAGGGTTGTCATGGTGTCGAAATCTTGATTCTGACACTTTCACTGCATCTGTATGCATGTGATGCATGCAACCATGGCTAACCCAAATAGTGGTGTCAGAGCAATGTTTGTGCATGTAATAGATGATGTATTGAACATCTGCAAAGTGTTTGCTGGGTTGTGACTAACTTGCATGTTGTTTTGGAAAAAATCTTTTAAATTGTATAAATATTTTTCTATTTTTCTTTCAAAGAAATGTTTATAAGATGTTATATTATGTTTCTGTAAAATGATATTGTAATTGAATGTCATTTGATATTTTATTTCGAATTTATATCCAAACTATTCATATATTGATTTCTGGGATTTTTTGGAAAGCTGATTGCATGTGCTGATTTTGAAAATTTCATATTAATTCTAGCAAAAAAATTTCTATTTTTATTTTAATGAAATGTTTATACGATATTATATTATGTTTTTATAAAAGAAAAATGCAATTGCATGTCATTACCTATTTTATTACGAATTTAGTTTCAGTTTGATGCATGTATGAAGTTCTAGAAATTCTGGAAATGTAATGAACATGCATGCATGAAAATTCCATATTAATTTTTATAAAAAAAAATTTTATAAATTTTATGCATGCATATGCAAGATGAGATGTTGCCACCTGTATGAGATGCATGGCACTTATTGTTGAAGTGGTTATCTTATGCATGCATGATGTAATGGTTGACTAGTGTTAGAAGTAATGTGACAAGTGTCATACATATATGATATGCTGGCTATTTCCTATTTTTAATAAATAATTCCTAAGAATTAGGTTCTAGAATTTTTTATTAGAAACATTTAGAATGTGTATAAGATTTTAGAATTTTTCCAGAATTAATTGAATTTGATACAATTAATAAATAAAGTCAAAGTTAACATTGGTCAACTTTTTGAAAGTTGATGGAGTTGACTTACTTAATGACTTATACCATATGTATGTCGATTATGAGGCCTAAATAAGGTTCTTATGTGATAAGAAATACATTATTTTGATGACAACAACATGTTTAATGCATGTGCTTGAAATTAGGGTTCTGGAAATATTTTGAACATCGAATCGGTCTCTTTAGTGTCTAGTAGGTTAACTTATTTATCTTGACGATTTCAACCGTCAAGATAATTTTGGCATATGATGTACGAAAATTTTGGAAACCTTAGGGATTAATTTAGAATTAATCCAAATAGAGCATAGCATTTTTAGTGTGACTAGATAAAGGGTTATAAACTAGGATTAAAGTGTTTAATCTAGATATCAAAATAATTAAAGTTTAGGGTTCCTAATTAAATCAGATTTATATTTTGGATTAGCCAAGACTAACACTAGTACCCAATTAAGTTTAAGAGTTAAATCGATTCACGAACTTTAGATGCATAGTCAAGTCACAACCTAAATTTAGACCTCCTTTGTGGGACACATGCATTAGATGCATTTTAGGGGTAGTTATGGACATAGGCTCAATTTAATTGCATTATCCATAATCTAAATGTATATGTGATATACATAATCAAGATCATCCAAGTATTGATGAAAACAAAGTACAAATCTCTCAACCAAAATATTAGGACTTACGCCTTCCATTGATATGGCAAGAACCAGGGTTCTTTTAGAGTTGGGTTGTTGGGAAAACCCAAACCCACTCTACACGAATATGTTCAAACTATAGAAATTAGATTTCTGGATTAATGGGTTGGTCATAACTGGAAGCATTGATTTGTTAGGCAAACCCAAGATCAACGTAGATAGAGGCAAAGTTGGCTATATACATGGGATGTATATAAATCAAGACTTGATAACCCAATGAGTTTGCTAAATCAACAATTGATGACATAAATCGATAGTTTCATAATTGAATGCAATTGGCATGAATGATACCTGCTGATTAACCAAAGGTGGCTTGTTGGGCAAACCCAAGGTCATTTTTGGTGATATCGAATATTGACCCATTAAGAAAACTACAAGTTTTCTCTAATTCATAGTCAGGGTTATGGATTTGAATAAGAATAATGGGACCTGTAATGCATGTTAAAGTCCTAATAGATATGCATTAAGTGTACATTCTAACACTTTCTCTCGTTCTTCTAGGTTATCGAATCGTACGATGTCTTTTAGTGTGAACCTATGCTCCCTATTAGATTCCAACAAACTCATGGGACCAAACTTCTTGGATCGGCTACGGAATTTGAGAATTGTTCTCAAACCCAAAAAACTAAAATATGTCTTAAATGAACCACTTCCTGATCCCTTTACTATCGATGCATCTGATGAAGATCAGAGAACTTACAAGAAGCTACTGAATGATAGTTGGCAAGTTGTATAATGCTAGCCTCTATCTCACCAAAACTGCAAAAGCAACATGAGGCTATGGATGCTCATACCATAGTTTACCATCTAAGGGAAATGTTTGATGAGCATGCTCGGTCTAAAAGGTTCGAGACCTCGAGGTTGCTTTTTAGTTCAAAGATGGCTGAGGGATCATCTCTGGTACAGTATGCGCTAAAGATGAATGGCTACATTGAGAGATTAGCTAGTTTGGGTTCCATTATGAATCATGAATTAAGTATAGACTTAATTCTTACTAGTTTGATCGATAGTTATTCACAATTTTTGCTTAACTATCAGATGAACTAAATATCCAAAACAATTCCTGAGCTGATTAGTCTGCTGAAAATAGCTGAGCAAACTGTCAAGAAGGACAGTAAGGTTGTGATGCTAGTGGACTCTACTTCTAGTTCTTGAAGAAAGAATCAAAAGAAGAAGAAGAAGTTCAACAAGCCAGCGGAAGGCGTAACCAAGAAGAAGGAAAAGGAGGCAACACCAAAGGGGATATGCTTTTATTGCAACAAGGAAGGACATTAGAAGAGGAACTGCAAAACCTATTTGGAGTCGCTGAAGTAGAAGAAGGCATTAAATGCCCCACCATCTACTTTAGGTAAGATATTTGTCATTGAGGTTAATACTATTTCTGATCATAACATTTAGGTATTAGACACTGGATGCGACTCACATATATAAGTTGATAGCAGGGTCTCACGGATAGTAGACCGCTCAAGAAAGGAGAGATGGACATACAAGTGGGAAATGGAGCAAGAGTTCCTATATTAGTTGAAGGCACATATGTTTTGTATCTTTCTAGTGGGCTAGAGTAATTTTGAAAAATTGCTATTATGTACCTGCTATGACTAAAAACATTATATCTATTTCATGTCTTAATAAATAGGGATTTCATTTAACTTTTTCAAGCAATGGTTATTCAATTAAGTTGAATGAAATGTTGTATGGTACTGCTACATTGTGCAATGGTATTTACATATTAGATATGTGTAATTCAATTTTAAATATCGATGACAATAAAATACAAAAACGGGATAACTTAAAATTATCTTGCTTATGGCATTGTCGACTTGGCCATATAAGTGAGAGATGCATGGATAAGCTACACAGGAGTGATAGCTTCAGGTTATTTGATTATGAATCATATGATATACGTGAATTTTGCTTGTTAGGCAAGATGAACAAATTGCCTTTTAAAAGAAAGGGTAAACGTGCAAATAGGTTATTAGCTCTAATACATTCTGATATATATGGTCTGATGTCTATTCATGACAAAGGTGGTTTTATGCCATTCATTACCTTTATCGATGATTATTCACGATATAGGTATATGTATCTAATGAGATACAAGTATGAAGCATTTGAAATGTTTAAACAATTTAGACATGAAGTAGAGAAATAACTCGATAAAAGTGTCAAGAAACTTAGATCAGATCGAGGTGGTGAATACTTACACGAGGAGTTTCTAAGTTATCTCAGGGATAACAGGATTGTATCCCAATGGACTCCACCTTACTCACCGCAACATAATGGTGTGGCTGAAAGGAGAAACCTAACCTTGTTGGACATGGTAAGGTCAATGATGGGCTTAGTATATCTACCAAAATCCTTTTGGGGTCATGTACTCGATATTTCTGTTTATATGATAAAGAAAGTCCCTTTAAAAGTAGTTGATATTACTCCATATGAGATATGGACTAATAAAAAGCCCCATCTTTCTTATATGAAAGTTTGGGGTTATCCAACTTATGTAAAACATATTTAGTCAGCAAGTTTGAAGTGAAACCTAATAAATGTCTATTGTAGGATATCCTAAGGAAACAATTGGATATCAATTCTATAATGCTTTAGAGCAAAAGTTGTTTGTCTCAAATTATACTATCTTTTTAGAGAAAGAGTTTCTTCTAAGAGAAGATAGTGGGAGCAAAGTTGAACTTGATGAAGTACATGATGCTTAAATAGATGCAGATCAACTGCCTGAACCTGAGATTGATGTTCACATAGATGAGATAATAGTTGAACCTTCTAAAACACAAAATGTTCGTAGGTCAAGTAGGATGCGTAATGTTCCAGAAAGATATGGATTTCTCGTAAGTGAACATAATGACGTATTGCTCATAGAGGACATGAGCCTACAACCTATGAAGAGGCTTTGAAGAGTTTAGAATCTAAAAAATGGCTTCAAGCTATGAAGTCCGAAATGGTTTCTATGTTTGAAAACTAAGTATGGACTTTGGTTAACCCATCCGAAGGGATAAAACCCATAGGATGCAAGTGGATTTTCAAGAAGAAAATCGACATGGATGGTAATATGATTACTTATAAAGCGAGGCTAGTCGCTAAAGGTTATCGTCAAAGAAAAGGAGTTGATTATGACGAGACATTTATCCCCCTAGCCATGCTTAAATCCATTAGAATACTCCTAGCCATTGATGCTTATTATAATTATGAGATATGACAAATGGATGTAAAGATGTCTATCCTAAATGGAAACCTAACTGAGGATGTGTAAATGATACAACTTGAGGGCTTTATATCTAAAGATGGCAAAAAGGTATGCAAGCTTCAAAAATCCATTTATGGATTGAAGCAAACATCTAGAAGTTGGAACATCCGATTTGATGTGACAATCAAAAAGTTTGGTTTCTCACAAAATCCGGATGAACCTTGTGTGTACAAGAAGGTTAGTGGGAGTCCAATTATATTATTTGTATTATATGTGGATGACATATTACTAATAGGAAATTATGTCTCAAGTTTGCAATCTGTCAAAATTTGGTTGTCCCAGAATTTCTCCATGAAAGACCTTGGAGAAGCAACTTATATATTGGGAATAAAGATCTATAGAGATAGATCAAGGAAGTTGCTAGGTCTTTCAAAGTCAACATACATAGACAAAGTGCTAAATAGGTTTAGCATAGAGCAATCCCAGAGAGGGTTTCTTCCTATGACTTATGGGATAAAACTATAGAAATTTATGTGTCCCAAGACGCAAGATGAGGGGACTCACATGAGTATGATCCCATATGCTTCGGCAGTAGGATCGATCATGTATGTATGTTATATACAAGATTTGATATATCATATTCTCTAAGTGTTACGAGCATATATCAATCAGATCCTGGTAAGGGTTATTGAGTGGTTGTCAAGAATATCCTAAAGTACTGAAGAAGGACTAAGGATGCATTCTTGATAGATGGAAATGGAGATCTCATAGTGAGTGGGCATACAGATGCCAGTTTTCAATCTGACCAGGATAACTCCACATCCAAGTCAAGTTATGTTTTTACACTAAATGGTGGAGCAGTCAGTTGGAAGAGTTCTAAATAAGAGACGACTGTAGATTTGACAACTTAGTTAGAGTACATTGTAGCTACAGAAATGGCAAAAGAAGTTGTTTGGATCAAGAAGTTCATCATGGAACTTGGAGTGGTTCCTAGCATAGTAGACCCAATATTGTTGTACTGTGACAACAATAGGGTGCAAGCTAAGGAATCGAGGCCTCATCAGAGATCTAAGCACGTACTGAGTAGCTATCACCTGATTAGGGAGATAATTGATAGAGGTGATGTGAAGATAGAGAGAGTGCCCACTAATCAGAACATCCCTGATCCTTCGACTAAGCACTTCCTCAAGCAAAATTTTATTCTTGTGTACTCGCTTATGGTATTAGACACAAAGGCAATTGGCTTTAGTGCAAGTGGGAGATTATTAGAGTAGCGCTCTAAAGGCAATCACCTTTAGCACTTTTGTACAAACTTTATTTTGATTAATAAAGTAAAAGGTATTTTTCATTGATCTGATATCCATTTATGTGTGAATTGATATTGATCTTAAATTTAATTAATGAGGTCCATGATATAAAACATAGCATAAAGGAAATCATGATGAGATCATAATAATGAGATTCCTATCATGTGCAATTATGTTAGTATCTAAATAATCCCTAATCATAGGATTAATAAGACAGGACATTATTAATCTGAAAAGACTAGCACATATTAGACTCCTTGATTTGAACTAGCAGTGGATCTTATAAATTGTAAGCATGAGATGTTTAGAGTTAATATGTGGATGCTTACTAAGGGTAGTAAGTACATCCGATGACTTGCCATGAGATTATCATATGGATGATCTATCGAATGTCAATGATAAATGTCATCATAGCAATGGTGCAAATATCCTTAGACTTAAGGTACTCAAAGGATATCTTGGATACTAACCTATGCTTTGACATCATTCCTTGTTACCTCAAGATGATGTCGCTCTTAGGGTGGTGATTGAGTACAGCTATTGGTATTTGAAGATAATTGGGTAACTGATAAAGGATTCACCACTCCTAATAGAAGGAGATGATAATCACGGCCTCTTATCGGGGTCATTACTCAGGAGTCTCTGGCTATAGCAACTATATATCATAAAGAGAGTCTTTAATGACACATAGGGTAATGAGAACCCAGGATAAGAACTTACATCACTTTGACTTGATGTAACGTAATCAGTCTAGTGGGAGTTGAGACATAGCTCATACTTCGAACCAAGTAGGGTATAGTATGGTAAAAGGATGAATTGTATGGTAATTATCTATGGAAAGGTTCATAAGTTGGATAATTAACTATCAAAGAGATTGTGTGTTAATCCACTTATATTTTGGGAAATAGGCATCATGATGTGTTTAAATTAAGAGTTAATTCAAGAGCTTAAAATAGCCAGGAACCTAAAGGTCACACGCATAAAAGATCGGATGAAAAACAAGTATGTATGGACTATTTTAAGTAGGCCACCATCGTGGCCTGAGGCGAGGCATGCCACGATCGTGGCTAGCAAGTCCGCGATCGTGACAGAAGGTGCGAAGTGAAATATAAGTGAGTTATTCAATTATGTGCATGAGTTTCCTTCACTTTTTAAACACTCAATTGATAGAGAAAGGGTTCTAGAAGAGTTCTAAATAGAGTGAGAAGTGTTCTTGAGTTATCTTCATGCAAGATTATGTAATTGTTGTATAAATCTTTCATCCTTGCAAGATAACCTTTATCTATCTTCCATATAGAACATCTACTTGAATTCATCAAGTTTGATGTTCTGAAACCCTTACATATTGTTTCATCTTCCTTCTTTTTATGTTCTTGGGTGATCAAGGAAGGGCTTGGTGTTTGCAACAACCCAAACAAGGAGAAGAATCAAGAAAGGAGGAGATACATATGGTAAAACGTTTAGTTATTTCATGTTCTTTACATATCCTTGCTTACATGTGAGATTCTGTGTTTTTTGAGTTGTCATGGTGTCAGAATCTTGATTCTGATACTTCCACTACTTTTGCATGCATATGATGCATGAAACCATGGCTAACCAATAATTAGAACTGTGTCATGGCCAAACTACTCATCACAACTTTGCACTTATCGTTATCATTACAAATCATGAACATGTCTTTATGATCCAAAAAGGCCTTAATATTTAACTTTCCACGTTTTAATTTTCTTCATTGAAGAATTGAAAGAGCATAATCCCAATAATAAATGTATTAAAAAACTCAATTATATGACCAATATATAAGTATCCATTTGATCATTCTATTAAATTAGTTAGTGAACAAAAAATTATATCTACTTGATATCTAAAAGAACATTTTCATGCAAATATTAGATGAAATTGATTTGTTTTGGAATCAACACTTCCTTTATTCATCAATCATGTTAGGACTTCAAATGTGAGTGGGAATCCCATATTGAAAAGAGATGGAATTAGTGAGGGGCATATAAGTTGAAAGGACCCATAAACTTAATGCCTTAAGTTTTTGGGTTAGAGTGTGGTGTTCTCTCACTAGACCTATGATGTAGATCTCTCACAAAAATGGGCCCCTCAAAGCCAACAAGTGGTATTAGAGATCTAGTTGGAGGATCCTTGTGTAGGGAAAATTACTGCTTGTCTAATTTAGGGAGTAATTAGTGTGAGAAGAGAATAGGTGAAAATAGTGCTTCCAAATTTCACATTCCCTTGTTTAATAAGAAAATAAACATTTAGGTGTGGAAGAGTACTATTGAGGAGTTGTTGGTACAATAAGATTTAGATGTGGCATTAGAAACGAACAAGCTGGCGAGTTTAAATGATGCCAAGTGAGCATTGATGAAGAAGAAGGCGGTTAGTACGATTCGGTTTATAGATCTAGAGATCAAGTATAACTACTTGAGCGAGGCGGATTCAAATGCTTTGATGGATAAGCTCCAAAGTGTGTATGCCTCCAAATCATTGACTAACATCTTGTGCTTGAGATCGAAGTTGTACCAATTAAGGATGGAGGAGGGTATAATCTTACAGGATCACATTAATTTGTTCAACCAACTAATGGCCCAGTTGAAGAATACAGATGAGAAGATTACCGATCAATAACAAGATCTCTTATTGGCTTCATTACCCAAATCCTACCAACCCATTATTATGACGTTGCTTGTTGATAGGGAGAAGATTACGCTAAATAAAGCCATGGCAGTATTGAGGGAGAATAAAAGGATGATGACACATATTGATGGAGGTTCTCCAGGCGATGGTGATCGAGCACTAATTGTAAGGGAGTTTGAGAGAGGGAGGAATCAAGAGAGAATGGGAGATGGCTCAAGGAGTAGATCGAAATCATACGTGAAAGACTTTAGTAACGTGGAGTGTTACTATTATAAGGAGAATGGCCATACCCAAAGCCATTGTCCAAAGATGATGGAGGATTTGAAGAGTCTCCATTTGATGCAAATGAAGAAAGGCAACACTAAAGAAGATGATAATGGTGATTCCACTAATATGGTAATAGGTGATAGTGATTGTGATGGTGATTTTTTGAGGTAAAGGAGGGCCAAGAGACTTAGGTGTTGCATTCGGCAACGTTGATTCATGTTTGTAGAGACCAAGCCTTGTTTGATAGTTTTCACTAAGATGGGGAGTATAGCCACATCAACATAATGGGTGATCAAAAATTAAAGGTCCAAGGCATAAGGACCATGACAATGAGCCCGATGATGGTATGACTCAAACCTTCCACAATGTGAGTTATGTACCAAGTGCTAGTGAATTGACAAAGTATGTGCATAGATATATTAGTAGTGAGAGGTGGTGTAAAGTGTACCGCGATGCTCGCTTAGTGATGCAAGAGAGGAAGGCCGACATCAACATTTGCTATATAAAGTGCCATTACATCAAAAGGGATAAGGTCGTGAAGAAGAAGGTCTGATTCTCAGATGAGGTGGAGGTGTTTGATGATTTGGGTCGAGGGAGGAATATGTTGGGCATCTCCCTAAATCCCAGATACTAACCATGTGAGTTTTGCAAGGCCGGGGCTTTGTTTTACTTATAATGGTGGCCCAATAAGTAAAGAGTTCTTTGATTGGCCTATAGGTGGTAGGTTTTGATGGCTTATTGGAGAAGCCAATTTATGATGAGATAAATAAGCTTTAATTTTTTTTATTATAGAGAGGGTTGTTGTAAAAACCATAACAAAAGAGGAGAAAAAGAGAGGTTTACTTTATTGTTTTGGCGTATAGGATGGCCGCTGTTTGGTGAGATAATCAAGAGGAAGCAGAACATCATCGACAGGTATTTGGTGTTAGTATCTCTTAGGTTTATAGAGAGTACTATATTGATTACGATTTTCAATTTGTGCTAAAACCTAGAACTAGTTATACTTGTCGTTGAGATTATTGTTGTTGGTTGTTGATTTTACTCTTGATTATTATAGTGTATTGATTTTAGCCTATGGAGATCCAAATCCTAGTTTTTCCCCTAGTTGAGAGGGGTTTTCTACATAAATTGCATGTGCATTAATTTAATTTCTTACACTTTATTTCTCTTGTTATTATTGTTGTTGAGGTCAAAGTAACTTTTCACAACAAACCATTTCTCATAAAATTCTCATAAATATTACACAATTCTAGTAAATTTTAAGTGATCCTAAATAAAATAAAGTTCAACAATACATATATAGGAAGAACAAGATTAAATTTACAAATTTCTCAAATTGTCTCACGTTTACCTGTAAGTCACTATCTATTCCTCTATCTTCACTTCCTATTGTCTTTACTTGAGCAACTTTACCTTTTATAGCTGGTGCAAAAATGGAAGTTGATGATACATTCATAAGCTATAGAAGAGCAAAAGTTTAGTCATGTCAATCAATGATCAAAATAAATGAAGCTTTATTCAATGATCAAATGCATTTGAAAGGGAAATACCATATTGGCAATTATACCATTTGATTTATGTCAATGTTCGGCTCATTAAACACTTGGCTAAGCAATTCTTCTATTTTTCCTTCTTCCTCATCCCCTTCTAAAGCGGCATCTCCCATCACCTCAATCAACCTTTCTATCTTTTCATTTTGTCTATAAAATACTTTGTATAGTTTTCTACAGAGACAGTAAGTGCTATTCATTTGGCTCATCACCTATGCCTCGTCTTTCGCTGGTTCTCCCATTACTTATGTTGATTTCAATATTTGAAGTACATTTAAGTTCTAGGCTAGTTAATTATATACCCAAGATAAAAGCAATGGACGTATAATCAACTAAACTGTAAAGCTTAGACAAAAGAAAAAAACAAAAAAATTCCTCAATGATGCACTTAACTAAGCACAAATTTATATCTCATCTTTGAATCTATGGTTTTATTATGAAAACATCGTAATTTATAGTTTAATTGATTCAGTTGTACAATATTTACTCCATGACCAATTTAGATTGTAAAATGGATTAACTACTGTGATGGGTGTGATCCTACGAGGATCCCATTTAATAATGCAAACACATACAGGGGGGTTGAATTGTGTGTAACAAAATTTGCAAGGTACTTGAAAATTGATAATATTCTTTTAAACACAGTAAGTCTATAAATAGAAGGGTCCAATCAACTTTCGAAAAGATCCTATTAACGTTGAAAACAAAAGGATCCTATTAATTGAAAGGAGCCTACTAGTACTCAAAAGGAAAAGAGCCTGTTAATTGATAGGAGCCTGCTAGCACTCAAAAAGAAAGGAATCTATTAATTGATAGAAGCCTGTTAACTCTCAAAACGAAAAGAGCCTGTTAATTGTTTCAAAAGAGAAAGGAACCTCTTGCGATATAAAACAAAAGGAGCCTATTGTAAAA
>JANIIA010041450.1:0-11832 GCA_027478495.1 Erythroxylum alaternifolium
AATTAAATTATTCATAATTTTTATTAAAATTTAAATAATTAAATAATATATTAAATGAAGAATTATGGAAAAAAACAGGAAAGAAATATCACTTTTTATGGTTTTCATAATTTTTAAAAACTGGAAGAAACTAAAACAAAAAATAGAAACTAAAAACTCAAACAAACAAATTTTTCACTAAATTTCAAAACAAAAATAGAAAACCAAAAATAAAAGTGAAAATAATCATCTTTGCAATTATTTAGGTTGGAGCTAAATAGAATATTGCGACTATCATGGATTCTTTCTTAAACAATTTATTTGAGAGAGTCCTGATCTTATGTTTAAGATTATTCTGTTTATTGATATACGATGTCGTTTTTGCTTGAAAATTTTAATTCAACTCATTTACTCTTATGCATGACTTAAGAGTCTCCCGTGCATAAGTGTGATTTTTTTCTTTTTTTAAATTAATTTTTTATTAAAGTAATAGTAGTATAATTAAAATAAAAAAAAGAAAAAAAGTCCCAAGTCACGCGCGTGCATAAGTGAGTCTTAAGTCACACGTAAGAGTGAATGAATCGACTTAAAATTTTTAATTAGAAATGACGTCATATATTAATTAGATAGAGTGAGACAGAATAATCTTATACAGAAGATTCGGAGTCTATTTGACATTAGAAAGCAACTTTTTAAATTTTTTATTCTAACCCTAATTAGGATGAGGCACCTATCATGTCATGCCAATGAATCAGATTTTTAATCTTTTTTCAAACGCTTCTCTTAACAACTCATAACTAGTTAAACATGCTTTGAAAAGTATCAAGTTCTTAAACATCATTTTCAATATTAAAAAAAAGATATCATTTTCATGGAAAATTATATCTCATCTAGTATAGGTCCCAATCTCATTCCAACTTAATTTCAACGTGTCGGTTAGTGATAATAACTAGTTAAACATGCTTTGAAAAGTATCAAGTTCTTAAACGTCATTTTCAGTATTAAAAAAATCACTTTCATGAAAAATTATGTCTCATCTATGATAGGTCTCAATCTCATTCCAACTTAATTTCAACGTGTCGATTAGTGATAATAACTAGTTAAACATGCTTTGAAAAGTATCAAGTTCTTAAACATCATTTTCAATATTAAGAAAATATATCTCACTTTCATGGAAAATTATATTTCATATATGATATGTCCTAATCTCATTCCAACTTAATTTCAGTCGCTTAGTGATAATAGCTAGTTAAACATGTTTTGAAAAGTATCAAGTTCTTAAACATCATTTTTAGCATTAAAAAAAATATCACTTTCATGGAAAATTATATCTCATCTATGATATGTCTTAATCTCATTCCAACTTAATTTCAACCTGTCGATTAGTGATAATCTTCATGCATAATTCATTTCTAAAAGAAGAATTTTTTTTAATTTTAAAAAATGTAACTTTGATCGAGTATAAACATTCAAATGTGAATGACAATAGCTAAATTGAACTTGAGCATTAAATCTAAAAAAATTTAAACTTGAATCTAAACTTGATCGAGTATAAACATCCAAACGTGAACTTACCAAAAATTAAGTTTTTTCTTAAATTTTTGGCTAAGCTTGAACTAAAATTTTAAGATTAATCAAGTAAAAAATTATTAAATTTAAGTTCGAGCTTAATTAAATCAATCTTAATCCTTTGACTTCGAATTAATTTGTCATCACACCTAAACATAGTGATAACCCTCCACATAAAATTGTAAAGAAAAAGAAAAAAGAAAGCAGTGGTCATCATCCTTTAGGAAAAACTTTATCTCCTACTTTTTTTTTTCTGCTCTAGCTCGTTAAAGTGGGAGAACAACACTCAGTGCCTGATTGGTTTATCTTTTGGAAGGTAAAAAAGTACTTTTTTTTGTCACAAAAGTTATTTTTTAAAAAAATGAGTGTTTGACTGTAAAATCCAAAATTACTTTTTAAATAGAAATGGCTATTTTAGAAATTAAAATATAACTTTTTAAGAAGCTTAAATTTAGAATTTTTCAAAAAAGTTCTACTGATAAAAGCTCCACTGTTATAAGTTCATCTAAATATACACTGAGAGAGAGATAGAGAGAGACAGACCTGGGTATCTATGAGTGAAAAAATCCCATATGCTTGGTCCTTTACCATCTTCTCTGGCTGCACCTTCATACTAAGACGTTAAAAGAAATAAAAAACTCCATGGTTAAGCATCTCAAGAACTTGAACGAAACCAAAATTCCAAAGAACGTACAACAATTCACCTGATAAGCAGAAGAAGCCGTCCCAAAAATGAATCCATCAGGGAAACTATAACGATTCAGAGAAGTGGAGCTGTAGTTTGATGTTGGAAACAAAGTGCGACCACTAGTTAATGGATCACAGCTAAGAACAAGTAGAAAGATGATGAACAGATAGCTTTGAATTCCCATTTTCTTGTTCTCTTTCTCATAAACGATGGACTGCCTGTTGGCCTTGGAGCACTCTTTATATATGACACAAAAAAGAAAAATTCAGTTAGTCACAATTGTATGGACATGGAATAGTTTCGTCATCACATGAACTTATGGGACCACCAAAACGCGTACAATGAACAGAATACTAGACATTTAAACTAATGTGGACCTCTAAACATCATGTACCGCCATAAGCTTAAGAACACATTTTTCCTCGATTATTGAAATGGAGTTTTGTATAAATATCAAAAAAGGTGAAACATATAACCTTGAAATTTTTCACGGATGTTTCCTAACTTATTTCACAATCATCCGTTAATGAGTCGTAATAAGAACAAGCCGCTCTCAAAGGCTAAAGACATTATCAAATTTGATTTTCGATAGTGTTAAGATTTAGGGTAAAAGACAACAGAATCTCTTATAAATTAAGTAAAAATTTAAAAAAAATATAATCTTTAATTTTTTGAAAAAATACTTATAGTTTTAAATTTTTTAGAAAAATCTTTTTGTTAAATTTTAGTTTAAAAATCACAATGAAATAGATGTAGTATGAGTATTGCACGTAGATCAATTAAATATTGATAATATAATAATTTAACTCAAATTTTAAACCTAATTCCAACCAGTTAAACCTGACTAAAATTGATAATTGAGATAATTATAATAAATTATTAGTTCAAATTAAGTTTAAGAGATAGATTAAATCGTCATGCCATTAATATTTGATTAGTTTATAACGTTATCCTTTAACAAAAGTTGAAGAGAATGAATTTTTTAAAAAAATTAAAGATCATAAAGAGTATATAATTCTTCTAATTTGAATCATTAATTATAATCCTTACTTAACTGATCACAAACTAGAGACAAAAATTAAATACTTTGTTTGTTTGTGTATTATTGATACATCAACCATAATTCAATTATGATTTAGAAAGATAACTAGAGTCCATACCTATTATAACCATTATGATTTGGTTTGTCATTATCGACTTATCCTATAGTTTAGATAGACATTATCTAAACTTATCCTACATTTTTGTAAACTCTTATAAACTCTATATATGTATCTTATGCTCAACGTAAATGAAGTGTATTTGCCTTTCTAAATATTTTTTCTATGGTATCAAGAGCTTTTTGTGATCTAACAACCTAAGAAGCTACAATGTCTACCGAGGGAACTCTTGTGCCTTCTTCTTTCTTTTACTTCATCAACTACTTTTCATATTTTAGCTCTTCTAAACATCACACATCAGTTGTCTATCAAATTAAATTCTACTAATTATCTCATTTGGCAGTACAACTTCTACATCTTTTACATAGTTATAATTTAGCAAAATATGTTAACGGCACCTACACGACACTACCACAACAAATTAATGATCAATCAAGTCTGACTTATGTTGACTTGTCTAAACAATATCAATCGGTTCTTAGCTTGATCATTGGGTCTATCAATGAGAGCTTTATTCTTTAAGTTGTTGGTGTTTCCAACTCCTACACTGTATGGCCAAAATTAGCCAATACTTATGCTCCGGGTTCCAAGGCATAGGTACGAACCATTAAAGCAAAATTATTTAAGCTAACAAAGGAACATAGTGAATCTATTGCTCAGTATACTCAACAAGCAAAAGGAATGTTTGATCAGTTAGCAAGACTTAACAATCTTGTTATGGAGGATGATTTGGTTCAGGTTGTTATTAATGGCTTGGGTCCAACACTCTTCGTTCAATTTCTTGAAAATCATTTAGATGTTGTTTTTTTATAATTTATATGGATTATTGCTTAGTGAAGAGGAGAATCTTATTGCTAAAATAGATGTGAAGCCACTTATACACCTATAGCTCTCTATGTGAATTCAATTATGAGATGATATTCATCTCATGATAGAGGAAGAAATCAAGTGATGACACGTGGTAGAGATCGTTCCATTGTTGGTACCTTTTCTAGTGGAAATTTTTTATTTTCACATAAGCTTCCTCACAATTATTACATAACTAGCAATTTAGTGGACAATATTTAGCGTCATAATTATAAAGGGTTTGCTCATATCTCTAGCAATGTCCCTCATCACATTATAGAGCCACAAACCCATGATAACAAAGCTTAAACCAAGTCAAACCAGCTTTTCATCTGGCAATATCAACTATGTAGCCTTAATCTTGGATCATGGACATTGGAGCAACTCACAATATTACTCCTGATTTAGAAAATCTTACCATTCATAAAGAGTATCATTGTCCTTAAGTAATAAAAATTGGCAATGGTAAATTCCTTCTTATCTCTCATGTTGGTTCATCTTTTTGTCAATCTTCGGATAACTCTTTTCAACTTCATAGTGTCTTATGCGTTCCTTCTTCTTGTTAGAATTTATTGTCTATTTATGCTCTTACTAACGCCAATAACATTTCCATTGAATTTTTCCCAATTGTTTCATGATTAAGGATACCCACATGAAGGAGCTCCTTCATTTAGGCCAGAATGATAATGTTCTATACTCTATGCTCTTAGAATCCATTTGACAACCTCGTAGTTTACCACAATGACTTACAGTCTAAAGTAGTGACATTAGTGTTTAGGACATGCAAATTATCAAATAGTTCGGCAAGCTCTTCAGCAAAATAAAATTCCTTTATTTCTCTTAATAAATCAAGTCTTTGTTATGCTTGTAGTGTGAGTAAGGGTCATAAGTTACCTTTTTTAGTCTCTTATTTTAAAGCTAATGGTCCACTTAATTTAATTTGTTTTAATCTTTGGGGTCCATCTCTTGTTCCTTTCGTGGATGGCAACCGATATTGTGTACTGCTTTATGATTATTCAAAACATTTTTGGATTTATTTTATTAAGTATAATTTGAAGTGCTTAGCATTTTTATCAAGTTTCATTATATTGTTGAAATTTTTTTTAACGACAAATAAAAAGATTTCAAGCTGACTGGGGAGGAAAAATCAAGCTTTGCAATCATACTTACTTGAAAATGGAATAACTCAACATGGTTGCTGTCTTAAAACTCTAGAACATAATGGATGTGCGGAAAGAAAACATCGACATATTATGGAGTCTAGTTTGGCTTTACTTCAACATTCCTCTGTTTCCACATATTATTGGACTTATGCTTTTAATACTACAATTTACATAATAAATAGATTGCCTACACCTATTCTTTTTCATTCTAATCTATATCAAATTCTTTTTTAACAAAGTCATGATTACAATAATTTACCTATTTTTGGATGCTTGTGTTATCCTTGGTTACGAGCTTATGCTTCACATAAATTAACACCTCGTTCCAAACATTGTATTTTTATAGGAAATAGCAAACTTCATAAAGGTTTCTATTATCTTGATCTTGAATCTAAAAGGTTTGTTATCTCACGTCATGTTGTTTTTGATGAACAAGAGTTTTCATTTTCCAAATCTCCCATGACGAGTTTCAATGTTCAAGATTCCTCACCAACCACTATTTTTTTACCATCACAATTCACGCACACTCCTACCTCATCTTCCATTACCTCAGTCCTTGCCTAATGCAACTACCTTAACCAATTCCAACTTCTCAAAAATACCTTTTACTACAAAGACAACATCATCTATCCCACCCACACACCATACATCAACGTCATCTCAACCTTATGCGACACCCACTATTGATCTCCCTTTTATTTCCTCAACTAACATACCCACACCACCCATAAACCATCCACCCATGTTACCTAGTCCCACCATAACACCAATCATTGATAATTCCTTACTTGTGGCATATACATCACCAGGTCTTTCTCTCCTATATCATCATTTTAATTTCCCTTAATTGTTGACTTAACTCTTTACAATTTTGATATTACTACACTACCACGTCTACAACCTATGGTTACTAAATTAAAATTGGTACTCTTAAGCCTCGTCAAATTTTTACCTTCTCTGAAATTGAACCGTCAATTTTCAAATAAGCCAATCAATCTGAAAAGTGGAGACAAGTAATGACAGAAGAGTACAACGCGATGGTCCGCAATGCTTAGGTTTAGTGCCTCCTTCCCAAGCAAATAATATAATTGGATACAAATGGGTATATTGTATCAAGTGCAAGTCATATGGTACAATTGATTGATACAAGGCACATTTAGTGGCAAAGGGATTCAATTAATGACTAGGTGTGGATTACACGAACACTTTTAGTCTAGTTATAAAATCTGTCATTATCCATGTTTTATTATCATATGCCTTACCATATACATCACCCGATAACTCTTCTATAGCAACATTTGAATTGCCTTCAATTGTTGACTTAACTCGTTACAATTCTAATACTACTGCACTACCTCGTCAACATCCTATGGTTACTAGATCTAAAACTCGTACTCCTAAGCCTCGTCAATTTTTGACCTTCTTTAAAATTGAGCCGTCAACTTATAAATTAGCTAGTCAATCTAAAAGTGGAGACAAACAATGATAGAAGAGTGTAACACGATGAACCACAGCAATGTTTAGGTTTTAGTGGCTCCTTCTCAAGTTGATAATATAATTGGATGCAAATGAATATATCGTATCAAGAGAAATTCAAATGGTACCATTAATAGATACAAGGCGCGCTTAGTGGCAAAAGGATTCAATTAACGACCAGGTGTGAATTACACGAATACTTTTAGTCCACTTATTAAACCTGCCATTATCCGTCTTTTGTTATGCCTTATCTAGTAATTGGGAGATTGGATAATTGGATGTTTCTAATTCCTTTTTGCAAGGTTCACTTGTTGAGAATGTCTTCATACAACAACTGAAAGGGTATGTTCATCCTACATATACGAACTATGTTTGTAAATTACAAAAATCTATTTATGAATTGAAACAGGCACCTCGACTATGATTTAAGTGTTTGACGAATGCGTTGAACAACCTTGGTTTCAAGGGTTCAAAGACTGATACCTCTCTCTTCATCCTATATCATGGTTTGGTTCAAGTTTTTTGTTTGTTATATGTTAATAATATTATTATCATGAAAAACAATAGTCATGTGGTCACCAACATAATTCAACCTCTCCAACAATCCTTTGCGCAAAATGATTTAGGACTTCTTTCTTACTTTTTGTGTATGGTGACACATTAGACTTTAGATGGTTTGTTACTCACTCAGTCCAAATATATAAAGGATTCGTTGAACAAAGCTTATATAAAGGATGCAAATAGTGTTGCTACAGTAGCTTGTGACAAAGTAAAATTGAGTATTCATGATGGTACTTCTTTTTTAGACACTAATCTTTATCGAAGTATTGTTGGAGGCTTGCAATACCTCAATTTAACTTGTCCTGATATTTGTTATGCAGTCAACAAATTTCTCAATCCATATATTCACCTACTGGTTAGTACTGAACAATAGGTAAATGAATACTTAGATATCTTATTAGCACTATTAATTATGGGATTTTGTTGAGATGCTTAAGTTCTTTTCCTATCTTGGCTTATAGTGACTCCGATTAGGGAGGCAATATTGATGATCGTAAAAGTACCACAAGCTTTACTATTTATGTTGGTAACAATTTAATACCGTGGGAATGAAGGAACAAAGAATGGTGGCCAAATCATCTACCAAAGTTGAGTGTTGGGTTGTTGCTACTGTTGCAACAAAGTTAAACTAGTTACAATCGGTTATGCCAGAAATTGGAATTCCTTTAACATCCTCTCCTATTTTGTGCTGTGATAATTTAAGTGCTACTTATCTTATTACTTCACCTATTTTTCATACACGGTGTAAACATTTGAAAATTAAATTTTATCATTTGTAGGACAAAGTTGCTTAAAAACTTCAAGTAAGTTATATTGCAACGACGGATCAATTGTCCAATGTTTTAACCAAACTGTTATGAAATCATCGTTTCATCATAAACAAGTTGAATGTCTTGCCAAGACTAGTTCAACAGGAGGGTAATAAGGATAACTAGAGTCCATATCTATTGTAATTATTATTATTTGGTTTGTACGTATTGTGTATCTAGATTGATACTTATCCTACAAGATAGACATTATCTAAACTTATCTTTTTTGAGTTTTGACTCCTTTGTTTGTCTTATATTGGTTAGAAAAAACAATTGAGGCAAGGCTCTTACCTATATAAAGAGGATGCTACCTCCTTAGTTAGATGTACCAATATAAAGTTAAATATTTGTATGAATAATTTGACTCTAGTTAAATTCCTCTTTTGAAGTGAGAGTTAGAGAGTTTGTTTCAGGTATTTCTTTGTAGGTGTATTGGTGTATTAGGATATTAGGTGAGAGGAAAAATTAAGTGATTGTAAGAATTTTTTATATAGTAGATTTTCTTTTCGGTGCTCATAGTTTTTTTGGGAGTTTCCAAGTAAATTCTCGTGTGTTATTATTTCTCTATTTTCTGAAATTTTTATCTATTAAATATTCTTTGACGTGAGTTTGGGAGGTCTGAATTCCCAACAATCCTACAGTTTAGATAAAGATTATTTAGACTTATCCTACAATAAGCTCTTGTAAACTCCATATATGTATCTAATGGTCAATGTGAATGAAGTGCATTTGCCTTTCTAAATATCTTTTATAATGATACAATCTCTTAAATACATATTGCAAGACAATCGTTCTGCGCCATAAACGTTAAGACAATGTTTTTTTTTGGGTTTTCATACTCGCAAAAATCTCTCTTTCATAACGTAAAACATAAAACGATAACTAAAAATTATGAAAATCATTGGCCTCTTCTGTTTCATCATCATCTTTTATAAAGTTCATATATGTTTTTATATGGTGGTGTGCCTAATACTTCTTCTTCAGGATCATTAATATATTTTTAAAAATTGTAAAAAATATATAATCCTCATAATTCGGATCATTAATTATAATTCTTACTTAACCCTATCACTTGATCATAACCTGGAGAAGTTCGGTTTATTTGTGTATTATTGATACATCAACCACAATTCGATGAAGGCATAATCTCTTAAACACATACAGCAAGACAATCTTTATGCCAGAAACGTTAAGACAATGTTTTTCTTAGTTTTCATACTGACAGACATCTCACTTTTTGAACATACCGATCATCTTCTGTATTATCATCATCTTCTTTTACAAAGTTGGTATGTTTTTATATGGCGGTGAGCCTAATACTTCTTCTTCAGGATGCTCTTGAACCACTTAGCTGAATGCTTTGGGTATCTTTTCAATCCATTCTTATAATCAACAAAGTTGATCCCAAATCTTACTGTGTAACCTGAAGTCCATTCAAAGTTGTCCAGCAATGACCATGCAAAAAAACCCTTCACATTCACGCCTTCCCTGCCAGAAGAACAATTATTCTTATATATAACAACCTATGTATCTTGAGATTTTGAAAATTAAAATTATCAGTTTTTTGTTTTACGTTAAGTAAGATCTTAAATTGTGGAATAGTAATTAATATCGGGATTGTTGTTCGTAATGCAACCCTTAATCCGTAATTTAAAAGAAAATATAGCTAAATGATAGCAATTTCTCCTATAGTTTAAAAAATTAAAAAAAAACTCCTTAATCCTTAAAATTTTTATAAAAACTTCTTATGGCTATTAGTTTTTAGGGGAAAAAACTCATTTTCTTAAATTTAAGTTAAAAATCAACATCGAAATGCACTTGATATAAACATCACACTTGTACCAATAAAATATTTTATACGCCGATTTAACTCAACTCTTAAACTTAAATCGAACTAATTAAATTTCATCTACAATAATAATTTCTTATGATTATCTTAAATTATTAATTTAAATTGAATTTAATTAATTTGAGTAATTTAAGAGTTGAGTTGAGTTGTTATTAATAACATTTGATTAGTTCACATCAGATATTTATACCGCGTATTTTTTGTCATTAGTTTTTAATCAAAATTTGCAAAATAAAATTTGCTAGAAAATTAAAAATGAAGAAAAAAAATTTCAAAAATTTTAAACATTATGAGATTTTTTAATTTTTTAAATATAAAAGAGGTCTATATTTCTTACCCAAAAAAATCTTCATGTCAAGTTATATGGAATAGCTTCCGATATAACAGTAAAAGTAAGACGCATAGTTGAACTCACTCATAATTAATACTGATTTAGACCATATCATCGATCATACTCCATAATTATTTCCCAATCAGGTAATACACATTCTAATTTATGGTCATTAATTAATCTTTATTTTGTGATCAGGAAGGAAGAGACATGAATGAAGCACTTACTGGATAGCTCTTTGAAGGTAAGAAAGGTGGCGATAGTAATAATCAATCCTCATGTTGTCTTCCAGGGCTTGCTCAAGAGTTAGTGTAGAATTGTTGAACTCATCAATACCTACAAATGTTCAGAGATTTTCTTTTTTCAGATTAAATGAACAAACATGTAAGAATAACATTTTTCAACTTATGTATGCATACCATTTTCAGTGATGTAAATAACTGGAGTACTAGGGTAAGTCTTCTTGATGTACAGTAACAAGTCTCGAATTCCTCTAGGATAGACACTGAGCCAACTCGATGCTGCCTGAGAAAAGATTCATTTCAAGCATATAGTCTCAGTTATTAGTATTCCCAGCAAAAGGTAGATACAGATCTCTTTTATAATTTAAAAAATTTTTAAAATATTTGATCTTTAAAAGTTAATATTTTTAAGACACGGTTTATTAACATTAAATATAAACTAATCAAATGTTACTAATATAGTAATCAAAATATAGTACTAACCAACTTAACTCTTATATTTGACTTTAATTATTAATTTGAGTAAGATTTAATTAGTTCGATTCGGGTTTAAGAGTTAAGTCCAATCGTCATTTAAATATCATTTGATTGGTTCATATTTAATATTTATATTGCGTGTATTTTTTGTTATTTTTTAATTAAAATTTAAAATAAGTGAATTTTCTAAAAATTAAAAACTAAAAAAGTTTTTTTTTCAGCTTCTTTTTTCCTGCCATTCCTAAAAACTAATAAAAACTCTATTCTCTCTTCTTCCGCTACGATTGTGATATAATCTCTTATGGGGTTTCTTACATAAAAAATGGTTTATTTTATCATATAAAATTCGTAATTACTACCTTTCTAATGTGAATGGTTATGTTTTTGGGGTCAATCACTCAACAAACTAACGAATCAAAGCCAAATGACGGATTTGATTTCCAACAATTTCAGAAACTTTAATCTATCACGCACCTGTGGACCAATGGGAATGCCATTTCGAGCAGCTACATAAGAAAGAAACAGAGACAGAATTGTTAGCTAATGGAAGCCATTAATTATACTAGAGAAAAACTTGGAACTTGCTGTGGAGTTAACACGAAAATTATGCTCACTTGTAAGATTAGCATGAGAATCTGTTACGTAGCTTGCATTAATGATATTAGAGGATGGCAGATAAGCA
>JANIIA010041470.1:0-11831 GCA_027478495.1 Erythroxylum alaternifolium
ACTACTGCATGAGCATGAGATGTGGTAATTTACCACACCTGGACCCGTTTCTCTGGTCCGACCCGTTCTCTGGAAACAGGATGTTACAAAGTATCACTGTTATTCTACATTTATACTGATCTTTACATTGACCTTTCTATTTTTCAGTCACCTTTTCTATAAACAACAATGCTATCACGATTAAGACCTTAAATGATTTCAATTTCAAGAAGTGGAAGAAGGATGTTAAGTTTTCCCTAGAGATGTCTAACGTCAATATGGAGATGCATATAAAGTGACCTTCTGCACTTACTGATATCAGCTCAGAAGCTGATAAGGTAGCTATGGCAATTTGGGAGTAGTCAAATAGGATGCGTTGTTTGACCATCAAGAGGTCGATCCCGGATCATCTACTTAGAGGATTACTGGATACGGTCATAGTAAAGGAGTTTACGTATAATGTATCTTCCTATGCGGAGCAAAGCACCTTGATTAAAGGGCTATTCTCTATGAGGTACACAGAAGAAGAAGGCGACAGAGAGTACATCATCAGGATAGTTCACCTTTAAAGAAAATTAAAGGCATTTGATGTGCCCATTCTTGACACACTCATAGTGCATCAGACACTTAATACTCTCCCACAAGAGTTTGAGATGTTGATGATATCATACATCTTTTAAGATGAGGCCTGGGACATCATTGCCCTAATTTTCGGTATGCTGCAACTGAGGAGAAGCTTAAGAGTTCTCATATAGCCCTATATGTAGCTACCGAAGGTAAGGGGAAGGGAAATCCCCAACAATCTAAGGGTAAGGGTAAGGGTAAGAAACTCAAACCCTCTCCATAGATTCAAACTGGACAGTCTAGCGTTGCTAAGGGCCCACATAACATGAAGAGTATGATGTGCTTCTTTTGTAAAAAGAAGGGGCATGGGAAGTTTAATTGCCCAAAGTACAAGCTTTGGAAGGTTAAACAGGAACTATCAGGTAACTCCTCGCCCTATATAGCCATATCAAGTTCTTGGTGGCTAGATAGTAGAGCTTCTAATCATGTTACTTCCACAATGTAGGGGTTCAGATCCACGAGAAAGTCGAATAAAGGAGAGGAGAAGCTGATAGTTGGAAATAATGAAGAGGTAGACATTTTGCATGTAAGAGATGTAGGTTTGAACCTCGATACGGGGTTTGTATTAGTTTTACAAGAAACTTTTTATATATCATCTTTTAGAAAGAACTTGTTCTCTATATCAGTTTTGGATCAAGAGGGCTATCCTTTTGTATTTGATACTTTGGTTGTAAATATTTCTATCAATGTAAGACATGTTGAAACTATCTTCTTATCCTACAGATTATATAGAATGTTTCTTACTTTTAATGAAATGTATGTCTCTTCTTATGTTGCCGAACCTGTTATTCAAAAGAGAGCCTTCATAAAGGAAACATCGTACATGTTATGACATAAACATCTTGGCTACATTTCCAAGGAAAGGGTTGAGAGATTGATAAAGGATAACATTCTCCCAACTCTAGACTTTAGTAATCTGGAAACATATATCGATTATTATGGGGGTAAGTTGACCAAGATAAAGAAAAAGGAGTCAACTCGTGCTTTTGGTTTTATTGGACCTCATACATACAGATGTTAGTGGCCCTTATACAGCCACATTATGCAATGCTAGATATTTTTTGACGTTTATAAACGATTATTCCCGCTATAGTTATGTGTTCTTACTTAAGGAAAAGTCTGAAGTTCTTGATAAATTCAAGATCTTTAAGACTGAGGTGAGAACCAGTTGGGAAAATCAATAAAGATTGTCAAATCTGATAGGGTAGGGGAATACTATGGTAGACGTGAGGTTGTAGGACAAAAAAAGGGTTAATTTGCCAAGTATTTGGAATTAATTGGAATAATGACTCATTTCACTATGTTAAGTAGTCCTGAGCAAAATGGTGGCTGAAAGGCATAATTGCACCCTAAAGGACATAATGAGGTCAATGTAGAGCATGACTAACCTACCGGAATACTTTTGGGGTGAAGTCATCAAGACGACATTGTATATCTTGAATCGAGCCCCAAGTAAATTAGTACCAATTTTGAACTCTGGGTTGGTAGGAAACCAAGCCTTATACACATTCGTGTATAGGGCTGCCCTGCTAAGGTATGATAATAATCCTTATAAGAGTAAATTACAACCTCGTTCTACTAGTTACTATTTGGTAGGTTATCCCAACCACACTAAAGGATACAAATTTTATTGTAGAGAAGAAAGGGCCAGAATAGGGGAATCGCAGATGACTAAGTTTTTAAAATACGATGTCCATGATGAGGGAGGATCTTTACATCCTCCAGGATATTGCAAGACAAATACTACGATTATTTCGTATCCACCCCTTATACATTCAGGTCCAATGGATGAACATCCGACTACCATGCCTATGCAGGCACAAGGACTTATACCTGTTTAGGAAAAGGTTTTTGAGGTACAAGAACTTATGCAGTTGCACAGATTCACCAAAGAGAGGAGATCTGCTATCTTATCAAATTATATAGTTTATTTGGGTGAGCAAGATTATGATATAGGACATATTGTGAATCTATTTACTTTTACAAATGTCATTTCTGGATCCCATGCAGATTTGTGGTGGGAAGCGATGAAGGATGATATGCAATCTATAAGGTATATTAAGGTATGTACGCTGATTGATTTACCCCAACATTGCATGCCTGTTAGTTATAAATGGTTATTTAAAACCAAAAAGGACACACAAGGGCAAGTTGAGCAGTTTAAGGCGCATTTGGTTGCCAAGGGATTCACTCAGAGAGAAGGAGTTGACTTCAATGTTACATTCTCCTTTGTATCCTCGAAGGATATATTTAGAGTGATTATGGTAATAGTAGCTCATAATGATATGGAAGTACATCAAATGGACATTAAAATCACTTTATTGAATGGTGACATTTATGAGGAGGTCTATATGGAGCAACCTGAAGGATTTCAGGATCAGGATGCAACTAACAAAGTTTATAAGTTGACTAAATCAATATACAGTCTGAAGCAAGCTTCCAGACAATGGTACCTAAAGTTTGATGAGGTTTTAACCTCATTTGACTTTATGAAAAATAAAGTTGAAAGATGCCTATACTATAAGGTTAAGGGAGCAAAGTTATCTTCCTATTACTATACGTGGATCATATCTTGCTTAAGTTAAATTATTTGACCATGTTGCATGAGGTAAAGTAACTTTTGGCCAAACACTTTGACATAAAGGATTTATGTGAAGCATCTTTTGTCCTTGGTATACAAATTCATCGGGACAGAACCTAATACTTATTAAGCCTCTCACAAAGAGCATATAATGAGAAAGTGCTACAAAGGTTTAGTATGGCTGAATGTAGACCTATTGTAACACTTATCTCTCATGGTGAGAGATTATCTTTGGCACAGTGTTCAAAGAATGAAGTTGAGAGGGAGGCTATGAGGAATGTCCCGTACTCTAGTGTAGTTGGTAGCCTGATGTATGCCCAGGTATGCACTAGACTGGACATTACATTTGTTGTTAAACTTCTAGGTCAATATCTAGCTAACCCAGGTGTAGACCATTGGAATGCAGTTAAGCAAGTGTGAGATACCTAAACATTACCAAGGATTATACGTTGACATACAAAAATTCAACGATTTAAACCTCACAAGAAATGCAGACTTGGACTTTGTTATTTGCCCGAATGATCACAAATCCACTTCAAAGTACATTTTTTTGTTGGCAGATGGTGCAGTATCATGGAAGAGTGTCAAGCAGACACTGGTAACTTCCTCGACCATGCATGCAGAGTTTGTTGCATGTTATGAAGCTGCTACAAAGGCAGTTTGACTCAGAAACTTGATTTTTGAGTTGTCTGTGGTAGATTTGGTAGCTAGACCCATTCAGTTATATTGTGATAATCTTGGTGCAGTGTTGTTTAGTAACAACAATAAGAATATCACAGGGTTTAAGCATTTAGAGGTCACATATTTGATCATAAAGGAGTTTATTCAGAAGGGTGAGGTTGAAATAGACCATATCAAAATTGAGGAGATGTTAGCTGATCCATTGATTAAAGGCTTCGCTCGCTAGTGTTTGTTAAATATGTATCCAGTATGGGCGTGTTAAGGTCCTTAGACAGTAGTAGTTAGGGACCATTATTTTTGCTCCTTAAATGTTTGTACATTTTGATGTATTATGACATTATGATTGTTTAGTAATGTAGATGATCATTTTTTTACCTCAGTAATAATCGTTTTTGTGTGTAGTCGTAATACATATGAAAGCCTTAAGATTTGTGCTGATCTTAAGCATTTTAAGGTCATTAGGCATATATAAAGATTGACTTTGAACCTATGTCATTTAGATACATACAATTTAGTACGAATATCCATAAATTTGACATGACGTGGGGGGATATAAGGTATAATCCAATAAAGGTTCTCTAATGCAGTTTAGCATTCAGTTAGAGAATATAAAGGATTTCTCTAATGATGTTTAGCATTTGGTAAGAGAAAACAAGATTTCTTTGCTGTAGTTTAGCATAAAGTTGGAGAAATCGAGACCCTTAAACGAAGATGATACGTATTAGATCATACAGGTATCATCCTAGTTTGCCACACTCCACTTTCCCATTCATGTTAGTAAGGTATTAGATATTCGTGATTATATTGGACCTGTGTCACATATGACACATGTGTTTGATATTTTTTGGCATCAAAAGTTTTACAGGACAGAATGTTAGACTTTCATTATCTTTAGATCAAATTTTTTTAATTTTTAAATTTGGTACCAATATAGTAGCGTAACTTAACAGAGTTTAAAAACTAATTTTAAACTTGAGTCAAAACTGTAATTAATGATTGTCCAAGGGGGAGAATGTTAGACAATTTTATCTTTTCTCATCATATGGGACAACTATTAATTGTATTTTTCAGTTTTTTAATAACTTATCAATTAAGTTACATAATTTGATCCAAATAAAAGTAATAAAGTGGCCCAATAAATGACCTAAATCGATAGGTAGAAGTTTGAGAGGAAAATGGATTCCGATTATTAAGGACTAGACCTATATCAGGCTTGTGATGGAGAAGCCCGATATGGAAGCTATATATAAAGGTCTTCTGCAGTTGCTCATATTATTCGTAAGCATACGAATCTTATAACTAGTTAAGAGTGCTTACGTATTGAGAAAACTGTAAAAAGGTGTTAACCACATGTCGGTGAATGTTTTCCATGACGGTCCTGGCAGATTGGAGCTCATTTTGGGCACAAAAATAGCTTCGAAAGTCAAGATGGAATTGAAATCAAGCATTCTTCATTTCCTTCATTTTTAACCCTTTCATGAACGATCTGGGACACGTAATAAGGTTTATGTTATGTGTTATAGTATATCCTCTGCGTCTAGTTTAGTTATGCGGGAATGTGACCTAGATAGATCATAAATTGGTTACAAGTTTTGGAACCACCTGTATTGTATATATCGTACTTCAAACTCCTAGACAAAAGAGGAGAAGCAATTGGAAAAAATTATAATTGGTTTTTTAAGTAAGATAATTGTTTTTAATTTTAAAATGATATTAGAATTAGTTAAAGATTTGTATTGTGACTTATTTTAAACAATAACATTTTGTTAGCATTTCATTTTCACATATTCTTCCCTTCTCTGTTACATCAAAAAAATTTCTGTGACTTTCCTATACCATCGCAACTTAAGTGAAAAATATTTGATATTATATTCGTATTGTATGACATTTTAAGAAAATAATAAGAAATGCATGCATTTCAATATATAAAATACATAGAGATCAAAGCCTTTACTACGTGGAAAGATCACACGACATTTGAAGATATTATAGTGTAAGATATTTAGAGGCCCATATCACTTGTGGATTTGAGTCTAATGGAAAGAGCCTAAGATCATGGTTATTGGGCCTTACAGAGTTAGGCTCAAATAAGTCCAAGACCCTTTCCCTCTCTCCTTTACCCAACCCATCTTCACCAGAAACATATATAAAGGATCATATATTTTTTATAAACATACAACGTTCTAGAAAAAGAACCAAAGCTTCTAAACTATTGAGAAACAAGTTAATAAACGAAAGGCAGAGAGGGAATAAAGACTATCAGGAACATTACAACTCATAGATTCAGGTTTGTCTTACATGTTCATCGATTCATAAAAGTTTTACAATTAGTATCAGAGCCACTATATTGCATTGTTTGTTGTGTTTATGGAAAGTGGTTTTCAAATGTTTTATGAATTTTGAACATGAATCCCATTATCAATACACCGCACACTTCTAGTTTTGTTTTGTCCTTCTATTCCCATATATTTCTGAAAATGATTTTCTAGTTTTGTTTTGTCCTTCTATTCCCATACATTTCTGAAAATGATTTTCGGTATTAACGGTGGAAATGGAACGAAAAGCAATTCAGTGTGTTTATGATTTTGCTGTGTCTATTTGCGATAAATTTTTTGTTCTTATAAGCATGTTTTTATGGTTGATTGAGAAAGAACCGAAAGGCTTGGTTCTTGAAACCAAAAGGTTGATTATTTACATATTCGAAATTGTTTTATTGAGTTTTATCTGTGTTGTTGAATGTTACAACTTAGATTGATGCCATCGTCAACTATGATTATGGTTTGTTGACAAGAACAGATAAGTTCGGTTCTTGAAACTAAACAGTTAGTTACTACAGTGTTTTTTCTTGAACAATTTTAAAGACATCTTTCTGTGGTATGAAGACAACCATGAAAGAATGATGTTGGGATGTATTATAGTATGAAAGAAAACCCATGAAAAAAGCCAAAATGCAGAAATAGAAAACTAAAGATGTCTGGAGGAAGATGGGTCGTATGAAGTCATGCACCCCATTCGAAGATTAAGATGGTAGGCATCTGGCACATGCAGTCACTTACGTCTGCGCCTGGTGCGTGCTCTGTATGCACCAGACTGGCTCCTAGGCCCAAACCTCATTTTTTGGGCTGATTTTTTAGGCCTTTGAGCCATTAAAGGATAAACTTGGGTTATATTATGCAACCTTAATTATTAAGTAATTAAATTAATAATTATTTAATTCATAATTGATTGAGTTTTATGCATAATATAATTTTGAAAATTAGTGCCATGTTATATGTTTATTTAGTACTTTAAATATTTTATATTATGCAATATTTGGAATTAAATTTTCCTATTATATGTTGAATGTGCTACATGACATAATGGTAACTTAAAATAGTTTGTTAGTCACAAAAATGACAAAAATAATTTAAATTAAATTTTGTTATATACAATAATTGTCCAATTAAATGTTTATTGCATGGAAAGCTTGTTAGTCACCAAAGTGGCCTAGCTTGAAAAATTAAACATTTAATTATGAATGTTTCAATTGTGCATGTTGATATGATGCTATTAAAATGACATAAAAGTTGAACTGAACAATTGAGAGTATTAATTATAATGCTAGGAGGTCACTTAAAGGTAGACCATCACTTATAATTAATAATATTAAAGGGACTTTATCAACATATGTGGTTAATATGATTGTATATCCATAGATAACATGTATGTTTACTAGAAAATGATTGATTGTCTATTGTAGTGAACTATATTTGCATCATGATAGGTTACAAATATGTATTTAAATTTTACCCAAAGGAGAATTTAAAAGCATAATCAAAGTTTATTATTAGTTTGAATCCATTTAGGTCTACTCAAAGCATTAATACATGAGCTATATGTTATATTTGCAACATCTTCAAATTTGTTCGCTTTAGGAAATGACTTGTTTAAGTTCAATGGTATGAACTAAGCAAATTGGTCCGAACATATCCAATTCCAACTGGGCGTAATGGATTTGGGCTTGGCCATAATGTCAGAAGCAAGGCCCGCAGCCATAACTAAGACCAGTTTAGAAGCTGACAAGTCTTATTATGAGGCTTAGGAACGGTCTAACAGGTTGAGTTTGAATTTGATGCGAATGTCAATCGCAGAAAACATGAAGCCATTAATGCCTAAGACGGATAATACAAAGGAGTTCATGTTAAAGCTTAAGGAATACTCCCAAGCTGATATAGCTGACAAGTCCATAGTAGGGACTTTAATGAGTGAGCTAACGACTAAGAAGTTTGACCATGTAACCCATATGTCAAACCTAACTGCAAAGCTGAAATCTATAGGTATGGATGTGAGTGAGTCCTTTCTAATACAGTTCATTATAAACTCACTTCCTCTTGAGTTTGGCCAGTTCCAGGTGAATTATAACACCATTAGAGAAAAATGGAACCTTCAACAAATTAAGGCCATGTTGGTTCAAGAGGAAGGGAGACTGAAGAAAATGAAAGAGCACTCCATTCATCTCACATTTCATCCAGGAGCTAATAGCAGCAAGCACAAACCAGGAAAGAAAGGCAAAGACAAGGACAAAGCTCTCAGTAAAGTAAATGAGGGCCGAATCCATAAAGACAAGAGGTGCCACTTCTGTAAGAAGCCTGGTCACTTCAAAAAGGCTTGCCCTAAATGAAAGGCTTGGTTTGAAAAGAAAGGTATATACTATGTCTTCGTATGTTTTGAATCAAATCTTATTGAAGTGCCTAATAATACCTGGTGGTTAGATTGTAGTGCAACTACTTATGTGTCATATGTTCAACAGGGATTCCTTTCAATCCAACCCATAAACGAAATTGAAAAGTTCTTATATATGGGGAACATAATAAAGGCATGAATAGAGGGCATTGGGACATACAGATTAATCTTGGACACTAGGTGTTACCTGGATCTAGATAGTGTCTTTATGTTCCTGAATGTTCTAGAAATTTATTTTCTATTGCAAAGTTGGATGTTGTAGGATTTCAATTTAAGATTGGAAACAATGTTTTTTCATTATATAAACACAAGTACTATTATGGTTCTGGTACTTTAATTGATTGTTTATATCTTTTCAATCTTGATATTGATTTTGCTGCATCTTTGTTCATGTTGACCATATTATAGGAAGTAAACGTAGGGCACAAAATGAATGTTCTTCTCTTTTGTGGCATAAAAGATTAGGTCATATCCAAAGATAGGGTACAGAGGTTAGTGAAAAATCAAATCTTACCTCCATTGGATTTTGTTGACTAGGATATAGGTGTGGATTGCATCAAAGGCAAGCAAAACAAAGATATATCAAAGCATCCAGTCACAAGAAGTAATAAATTACTGGAATTAGTACACACTGACATATGTGGTCCTTTCGATGTTCCTTCTTGGGGCGGCGAAAAATATTTCATTACCTTTATTGATGACTTCTCACAATATAGTTATATTTATCTACTGCATGAAAAATCTATATCTGTGAACATCCTAGAGGTGTTTGTTAATGAGGTAGAAAGGTAGTTAGGTAGAAAAGTAAAGATAGTGAGGTCTGATAGACGTGGCGAATATTATGAAAAATATGATGAAAGTGGACAATGTCTAAGTCCATTTGCAAAGTTTCTTGCAAGTAGAGGCATATGTGCACAATAGACAATGTCTGGCATACTGCAACAAAATGGTGTAGCCAAAAAGCGGAATCGTACTCTTATATATATGGTTAGGAGTATGTTAAGTTATAATACTGTACTGTTATCATTGTGGATGCATGCATTAAAGACCGCTGCATATTTGCTTAACAGGATTCCTAATAAAGAAGTTCCTAAGACACCTTATAAACTGTGGACAGGAAGGAAACCTATTTTACGACACCTTCACATTTGGGGTTGTCACGCAGAAGTAAGGCTATATAATCTATACGAAAAGAAGCTTGATGCGAGAATTGTTAGTGGTTTTTTCATCAGCTATCCTGAAAAATCAAAGGGGTACAGATTTTACTGTCCTAACCATAGTATGAGAATAGTTGAGTCTGATAATGCTTGGTTCATTGAAAATGGTCCAATTAGTGGGAGTGAAGAGCCGCAAAAGTGGATATTCACGAGAATTGTATAGAACCTACTCCAAGTCGAGTAGAAACTACTACATCAAACGTGATCCCACCGATTGTTATTCCTCTTGTTGCATTACAGATACGCAACATACCAGAACAACAAATTAGTATTCAAATTCCAAAAATTAAAGATACTAATGAAGAACTAGCTAATGATGTTCAAGTTACAAATGATTAAGTGATTCCATAAGAAGTAGCATTAAGAAGGTCTGTAAGGCAGAGAAGACCAGCTATTTCAAGTGACTATGAAGTTTACTCACTTGAATATGAATGTGACTTGAGCATTAATAATGATCCAATCTTGTTCAAACAAGCCATGGAAAATACCAATTTTGAAAAATGGTTCAATGCTATAAAAGACGAGTTGAAATCAATGGATGACAATATAGTCTGGGATTAGTTAAGTTGCCGAAAGGTGCAAAGAAAGTGAGTTGTAAATGGGTCTTTAAGACCAAACGTAACTCACAAGGCACCATTGAAAGGTATAAAGCCAGACTTGTTGCCAAAGGTTATATTCAAAAGAATGGCATTGATTATAAAGAGACTTTCTCTCCAATTTCAAAAAAGGACTCTTTAAAAATTGTTATGGCCTTGGTGGTTCATTATGATTTAGAGCTTCATCAACTGGATGTAAAGACCGTCTTTCTAAATGGTGACTTGGAAGAAGAAGTGTACATGAATCAACCAGAAGGTTTTACAATCACAGGAAAGGACAAGTTAGTGTGTAAATTAAAGAAGTCAATATATGGACTGAAAAAGGCTTCCAGACAATGGTATCGTAAGTTTAATGATACCATTACATCTTATAGTTTTGTAGAGAACACTGATGATTGGTGTATCTATATGAAGATTAGTGGGAGCAAGTTCATTATATTACTCCTATATGTTGACGATATCTTGCTTGCTGCGAATAATGTGGTTTTGTCACATGATGTCAAGAATTTTCTTTCTAATAATTTCGAAATGAAAGATATGGGTGAGGCATCCTATGTGATTGGAATAGAACTATTCCATGATAGATCATAAGGATTGTTAGGATTGTCTCAGAAAGGTTATATCGAGAAAATATTAGAAAGATTTAAAATGAAAAAGCGCTTCGCAGGGATAGTTCCAATTCAGAAAGGGAGCAAATTTAATCAAATGCAATGTCCATAAAATGATTTGGAACATAAGGAAATAGAGTCTATTCCTTACGCGTCAGTAGTTGGGAGCTTAATGTATGCTCAAACATGTACTTGGCCAGATATCAGTTTTGCTGTTGGAATGCTAGGCCGATATCAAAGTAATCCTAAAATGGACCACTAGAAAGCTACAAAGAAAGTCCTTAGATATTTACAAGGCACCAAGGACTATATGCTCACATATAGAAAATCAACCCATCTTGAAGTGGTAGGTTACTCGAATTCAAACCATGTCGGTTGTGTAGACTCACGGAAAGCTACATTTGGTTATATGTTCCTATTAGCTGGAGGAGCAATTTCGTGGAAAAGTGAAAAGTAGTCCGTTATTGCTACTTCCACTATGGAGGCTGAATTTATGGATTGTGGTTGTCGAACTTTATCTTAGGTCTTGGTCTTGTCGACAGTAATGCTAGACCGTTAAGAATTTATTGTGATAATTCTGCAGTCGTTTTCTTCTCTATGAATGACAAGTATTCAAAAGGTGCGAAACATATGGATTTGAAGTACTTGTCTGTGAAAGAAGAAGTGCAAACACATAAAGTGTCAATGGAGCATATTGGTACAACTCTAATGATAGCGGATCCGTTAACTAAAGGCTTACCGGTCAAAACTGTAACATCCCGTTTCTAGAGAACGGGTCGGACCAAAGAAACGGGTCCAGATGTGGTAAATTACCACATCTCAT
>JANIIA010041481.1:0-11830 GCA_027478495.1 Erythroxylum alaternifolium
TATCCGAAACGGTACCCGGTATTGACCGATACCGGTACAGTACCGTACCAATGCCCAATCCGGTACCAAGTCCGGTATGGTATTCGCAACATTGCCTAGTACTCCTTGTCACTCTCTATTTTTGACATTTTTTAAATTTTTAATGAAATTTTTTCTTTTCAATCGTATTACAAAATCTAATTAATAAAATATATTTTTAATATTTTATATTTTAATTAAAATTTTGTTTGAGATTATTATTATTAAAAATGAATTACTATTTTTATCCTTAAAAATACTAAATTCATTTAATCTCACTAATAAATTATATTTGTTAGAATTTAGGTTCTCTATTTATCTCTTTATAGTTTAATTTAAAATTTTTAAATTATTATTGTTAAAAACTAATTATTATTTTTATCATGAAATTGTTTAATAGATTGAATTATTAATTAATATATATGTGATTTTTCTTAAGATAATTTAAGAATATATTAAAAATAATATTTAATCTATAAAGAAGCATGTTTAAAGGACATTAAAAAAGAAATTAGAATAAAGTTAGAGCTCTTTCTGTTGACTTTCTTTAAATATATTTCAACTTTTACGGATTTTTAAATAAATGATAATGAAGAAATACAATTTTTATTATTTTAAATTTTATATTAGATTCAATCTTACTTTAAACTATTAGATTTATTATATATTAATAAGCATTATTATTTCAATAAAGTATTTTATTTATATTATATTTTTACTTATTCTTATAAATTTTACTTATTATTTATTATATACCAATTTTATAACAGTTTAATATCAGCTGAACCTTTAAACTTTCAACCTTTTCATTAACCAGTTCGATGTCTGGTCTAATTTTTAAACGTTACATATAATCATTAAGAAAGTACTCATATATCTAATTATATGTAAATAATCAATATATTAATGAGTACCAATTGATGAATATCAATGTTTATATAATTGAAATGTGTATCAATTAAGCCAATAAATACTCGAAACTAAGTTATTAAAATATACAAAAATTTAAGATTAGTAATTGATTGCTCTATAAGAATCATAACAACTGGTCGTATTATTATTATACTTTTCCCATTAGTTTTATATTTCAAGAGTTGATGTTTGACTAATAGTCAAGTAAACGAATTTAGTTCCTAATTTACATTTAGGGTTGTCAAAACTGGCCCGGCTCAGCCCGTGATTAATGGGTTTGGCCCAGTTAAATCAACCAACAAGCTCTTTGGAATTGGCCCGCGGTTTTATGGGCTGGGCCGTTACCGAGGCGCAAGAACCAATCGATGGCCCGCAACTCATCTGCATATTTTGGAAAACGACGTCGTTTTGCTTTAATAAAGTTATTAAAGGAAGAGGCAAAACGACCCATCTGCATATTTTGGAAACGACGTCGTTTTGCTTTAATAAAGTTATTAAAGGAAGAGGCAAAACGACGTCGTTTTGCCTTTGATAAACAAAGCTCAGTTCGTCAGTCACCCCTTACCCGTCAGGCGACTTCAAGTCTCCAACTCCAATCCATCCCTTCCGTGCAGCGCATCATCTCTCCCTCGACCCTCCATCAGCCTCCATCCCTTGCACCGTCCCTCCCTCCCTCTCAAGTCGCACTGTCCTGTCCTCGCACCGTCTCCTGCTTAACTGCATCTTCTTCGTTTCAGACTTTCAATTTGCTCGTCTGTCATGGCAACGTCTGTTGAAGTTAAGCTCTCATTAGTCATTCTCTCTTCGTCATTTTGGTATTTTTGGTTGTGTTGACATGTGATGTGGCTAATTTGAGAACTTTGTATATTAATATTAGGAATATGGGATGATGCTTGTAATATGTTTGATGAAATATCGCAGATATTAATTAAACCATTTTTTAAGATTGTAATGTGTTTGTAATATCTAATGTGTTTGTAATGTGTTCTATATCTTTTATATATGCATATAATTAAGCAACATAAAGATGTAAAGTTCAGGGATGTGCTTTCTTTATTATTCTCTTTGCTCTTCGTATATAACTTTGGTTGTTGATGATTCTGCTTTTCCATGAAGGTGATGTCATGTCTCTAAACTGCGTTGATGAAAGTTTTGTTGGTGTTTTCTCTTTTCCTGCAAATTGTTATTCCTTTTTCCTATCTTCTGGTCCTACATATTCTAACATTAACTGTTTAGCATTTTCCTGAATCTGGGCCTAAGACTTTTATTAGATCACGTAGACACACTAATTCTTCAATTTCACTGAACCTGTACATTTGAATTTTGAAGTCCTTCCGCTTGCTTGAGTAGGTCTTCAGTAACATGCCTAAAATGATTGACATCCTCTCTTGCCTTGACAACAATTTCACTCTGGAGCATATTAAGGCAAAGCAATAAGCTCAGTAGAACACCACTAGTTTTGCAATATTAGAACTTAGAAGAAAATAAAGTATTAGGTCTCATTATTGTTGTTTAATTCACATTTAACTTATTATTCATTTTTTAATCTTTAAATGTCTTTCACGTTAGTACAAACTAATATCATTCTTTTGTGGTTATATGAAATCTAAACCAACCAATCCACTGAGCTTTTCAATTGACGGTTTTGAGTTAAAAGAGTTGGAAAATCTTCCATTAGAGTTTTGTCTTTAGGTTATTATAGTAAAAGCATTTAAAAAATTACATGTCAAGTACATGTTCATGTTCTCTATATATTGATTTTCCCTAACAATATGTGGAAATAAGTATGGTAAAAATCAAACTATAATGCTAAATTTTCCAAATGAACAAGTAACATATGGGCAATGAAAATTATATTGAACTAATGTCCTAGTGTTTATGGACAATAGACCATACTGTAACAGTATGTTCCAATTAAATAGCAATATATTAAGGTTGTCAATTACTTAATAATCTTTCATCTAATAATTTTCAATTAGAAGGTTTAGAAATTGTTCTAGTAACTTGTATTCTTAATTTTATCTATTCATTTCTTAGAATTTGTTATGTTGTATATTATCGTAAGTAACAGACATATTGTACGTAATAGTGTGTCATGTAAAACTGAGCCTTATCTTATGGCTTAAGTTTTTGCATTTGATGTATAACATTTCAACTTAATATTCGATACTTTTAAAAAGTAATCACAATGATGAAAATTCTTTGTTAATTTATGCTCATTACTTGAAATTCAGGTGAAGTTGTTAACTAAACTAAAATGTATGACGTATGGTCATAAAAAGAAATCATTCAAATGTTATGACAACTCATGACCTATTGAGTGATTTATATTTAAATTAGATAGCAAACCATATCAGCACTGTCAGAACATGCATTTCTTGCTACTAATCTGATCTTTCACTTGAGTTGAAGGTTGAAGAAACTTAAATTACAAAAGGTTGAAAGTTTTCAAGGATTACATGATCTCTATTGTTTTGTAGGGTTATTCTATCATTGACATGCATGTTCAGTTGTTAGGGAATCCCATCTTTTCTCCCTTCCTTGAAAACTTTAGACATATTGTACGTAATAGAATGTGAAGATCTTAATAGTAGATTTTAAATGATATGAAGAAGTATTGATAGTGTGTCTACTGATTATACGTATGGATATCCATCAATAAGTACATGCCTACCATTTGTAGTTTATATGTATGGATTTCTTTTGTTTTATATGTATGAGACAAATCTAAACAACAATTGTGTATAAGGAGTAATCACAACCATTTGCCACATGTAGTGTAATATTTTGGACTGCATTTACAAATAAACATTAGGTCAAGCAAAGAAAGCATCGGCTTATTCATAGTGTAGCAATTGCAATGACAACTACCATATGCACCTCATAAATTTGACATGAAGAATGAAATGATAGTACCACCCAATTAGTTTGTACATAGACGATAAGTGGTCCAGTTTTCCTCAATGATCACTTGAATTTTAGCTCTATGCCATCCATCATCATTGCTCCTTTTTTTTCATGTAAACGTACATGAGGAATATTCCTGATAAGTTACAAGAAAACAATTTTTCAGTATGGCCAGGTATATATAACATATGTTAATAGTGAAGCTCAACACATTACAAAAGGTAAAATAGGAACCCATTACTAGGTCCAGAATTGGGTAATCAATACACTTAAACATAAATGTCCTACAAAATGCAAAAGTAACCGAATACATGAAAACAAACACAAACATTCTACATCTTTTTTGTTGATTTTTACTGATAGATATCTATACTTTTATGAATAAAGGACCACATAAGATATAATAAAAATAGATTTTATTACAAGTTTATGGCCTTCAATATTTTATTTGTAACCTCAAGTATTTTTTTTTGTAAGATCGATGAACATATTTCTTTAGTTGAGAGTTCTAATCCAGTACTGAAGGTCGAAGTGGAAACTTCTATTTTGATACCAAATGACGATAGAAGTCCAAAAAGAACTCAAGTTAGTCAACATAAAAGTGAAGTTTGGGATTACTTTAAGAAGACAACGTCGATCGATGGAATTGAAAAATCATAATGTAATTCTTATCATAAGTTCTACTCAACTGGTTCGAAAGGTGGGACGTCTCATTTAAAGAGACATACAAAATTATATACTAAAAGGAAGATGATTTTAGCAGGTCAAATATTTTTGATCCTAATCTTATGAAAAGAAAGAATGAAATAACCGTAACAACTTTTGATAATAATAGATCAAGAATTTTGATGGCTAATATGGTTATTGGAGATGAACAACCATTGGCTATGGTTAAAAAAAAAGAGATTCAGGATATTTATCAATTCACTCCAATTGAATTTTAAGGTTCCAAGTCAGAATACATTGAGAAATGATATTTTCAAAATTTATAAGGAGAAGAAGAGAGAAATATTAAGAGCATTGTCGAGTGTTCAAGGATGAATTGCCATAAAAACAGACATGTGAACAGCCGATAACCAACAGAAGGGTTACTGGTGGTGACGGTACATTATATTGATAATGATTGGAAGTTATGCAATAGAATTTTGATGTAATTTATATTCTTTAATATTATTATCATTTACTTTTTTCATTATTTTATGAATTTATGATTTATATTGTTATGCTTTTTCATGATAAGTTCATTTATATGCCGACACTATTTAGAAGTGAAAATTTGTCAAATGTCTTGAAAGACTGTTTGATGTGTTTGAACATCGACAACAAAGTTTCCTTCATCACAGTCGATAATTTTAGCACAGATGATGCTATGATTGAGAGCTTATTGACTAGAGATAAGTTATTTCATATGCGTTGTTTTGCACATATTCTTAACTTGATTGTGAAAGTTGGGTTGGAGACGATAAAGAAAGCAATAGAGTATATTCGGAGTAGTGTTTTATATTAGAGTGCAACTCCTAAAAGAGTTGAAACTTTTGAAGATGTTGCACAAATTTTATACATTCCCTGAACAAAGAAGTTGGTTTTGGATTGTCCTACTAAATGGAACTCAACCTTTAAGATGTTGAAGTCGGCAATCTCATATGCTCAGCTATTTACTAGATTAGCCAAAAGGGATCCTCAGTATACCTGCGTACCATCAGAGGGCCAATGGGACTTGGCTAAAGAACTTTGTATGAAGTTGAAATTATTCAATAGTTGGACTGAACTATTTTCAGGAACAAAATATCCAGCTTCGCACTGTATCTTTAGCATTACGTCCAACATAAAGCATGTTTTAGGATTGTCGATGTTTGATTCCAATGAAGTGATTCGAACGATGGTGGAGCAGATGACGGAGAAGTTTAATTCTTATGGGTCTAAGGTTGGAGATATTGTTGCAGTATTATATGTGTTGAACCTGAGATACAAGATGGATGGGGTTGAATATATTTATAATGTATTATACGATGGTGAAGCTCAAGAGTTTCTACATCCATGAAACATTAAACATTATGGTATCAATTATTTTATGATTATAAAGCTAGAATGCAACAAACTCGTGATCGAGATGCAGGCAGTTCGACTTAGACTTCAATTTCAAGTTCGACGTTTTCTTCTAACCCATTATTGACATATTCTTTTTCAAATTTTTTGAAAGAGAAAAAGGCTAGGATATCTTATAGTAAAATGGAGTTCGATAGATATGTTTCTGAGGAGTGTGTTCCTGACACTGAAGGTGATTCGTTCAATATATTGTTATGGTGGAAGACGTCTACACATAATTATCCAATCATACAAGTCATTGCACGAGACTTGTTAGTTATTCCATCATCGACTGTTACTTCAGAGTCTGCATTTAGTACTAGTGGTCGGGTCGTTACTCCTCATCGTGCTCGACTTTATTATTGCATTGTGGAAGCTCTTATATGTGCTCAAAGTTAGTTAAATGATAAAGATATTGATGGTAAATTCTTTTTTTAGTATATTTATTTTATTTACCTTTATATTATCTTACTTAATATTGTGTTTTTTATTTTCCTACAGCCACAGGTATTAATGCAGAGGGGATTAGTGAAATTAATCGACCAATGGAAAGTTATTTTGATCAAATATACGATGATGAAGGTATTTTTAAATTTCTTTTTATATAATATTACATTATTAAATATTGTTTTTATTTTAATATTATATTACTAAATGTAATGTTTATACATATAGATGATTGAATCTAAATTGTTGACGATCTTAACAACAAGTACAATTAATAAAGTAGAATCAGATGATGCTTTTTCAGTCTCCACTCTCTAGTCTATCCAGCTATTGATTTTGTAAATTGTACCTTTTCTTAAATGATTTAGATAATCATTTGTGTACAGTAAAATTTTCTATAGCTAATGAATTTGGTTTTATTAATTCTCTCTTATAATAATTAATAAATAATTTAAGTAAATTAAAAATTTGTAATTAATTTAATTGAAATTCTTAACTATAACTATTAACTTAATAACTTTTCATACAAAATTTTAATTAATTGAATTAAATTTCCTAATTAATCATACCATTATATGCATCTCAACATTTTAATCTTTGTATTTTCTCAATAATGATATGCAAATGTATGTAGTACCCTTCAACATAAACCTAACTTAATGACTTTTAGCACAAATTGTGTTAATATTTAGCTCATTAGTCATTTGACCTAAAATATTAATTAAAACATTAAGAAGTTAGTGATGTTACGCTTTCATTTAGTAACTTATGATGTAATGCTTTCATTTAGTGACTTATAGTTTTATTCAAATGAAATATTATGTAATTTAAATAAAAAGATATGAATATTTTGTAATTTAATATTCGATAAATTAATAACTTTATTATATCATAATTATGCGTTGTTATAATTTAAAATGGTCACATAATATATATATATATATAATGAAATATGATATGCTTATAGCACTCTAAGAACGATAAGGATTTAAAGTAATACTTATGTATTATATCAAGGTCTCGATTAAGGATCTAAGGAATTACTCTTAACAAACTTTTAATTAGAGTGTCTTAAGTAGGAATGAATCTTCTAATATTAAAATTTAGATAGGAGAAAAATTATTAAAATAAATTTAGATTAATTAGAATATAATGATTTTAGAAAAAAGTAAAAGAACTATTTTTGAAAGTAATAAAATAAATAATTTATAAAAACAAATCGAAAGTATTTATAAAATATATTCTAGTTTTAATAAAATAATATCTATTTTCAATATAATATACTGTACTTATTTATTTTTATAACTGAATTGCTTATATATTATTTTAGAATTGATACATTAGGATTAATAAAGTGATTAATTCATTTTAAGATTAATATAAATACATGTATGCATAATGTATATATTGTCCAAATATGAAAAATAAAATAAAAAGTTTACATTGACTTGTTTGTACAGGGAATAATTATGACAACATTATCATTGTTATATATTTTTAATAAATATAAATTGGTTCGTATCTTTTATTTTATATAAATATTTTTGTATAATTTATGGGTAATTTCATCTTACATTTTACTATAAATGATTTTGTTATAATTTATAATTTATGAATTTTAAAAAATTCAACTACAATTTTTTGAGATTGTCTTAAAATAAAAATTTTAAAAATATATTAAACGAATGGGTCAACTGAAGCCGGACCGGCTGGTAGGCCTCGGCCTGCCCATGGGTCGGGCCATCAACATGTCGAGCCCAGCCCAAACCATTGACATGCCTAGTCACAATACTTTTAATTTATGATAATGCGTTATGCCAAATATGTCGTTACGATAACGTAGCAGGTCTATTTGTTTTCATTTTCATTGTTATTTTTTGTTTTCATTTTCAAATTTAGTAAAAAAAGAACTTATTTGTTTGATTTTTTGTTTCTATTTTAATTTTAGTTTTTTTAATTTTTAAAAATTATGATTATTTTTTATGTTTTTTACAATCTGATTTATTATTAACTAAATATATATTATTTAATTATTAATAAGAAATATAATAATTTAATTCTAAATAATAATTTTTAACTTATAATAAATAAATAAAATAATTATCAATAAATATAATTAAATTTAAAATATCTTCACAAAATATATAAATTTCGAATCTTATTTGGTTTAATAATTAAAATATATTTATAATAAATATTAATTTTTAAATTATTGCACGATTCGTCACCTAATGTTTTGCATAAGGTCCAAATATCTCATGTCATTATTTCTACTACCAATTTGCACTATAAGAATTAGGTTTTCATTAAACTTTTACGACGACACTGTAAACCTATGATATTTGACATGGTAGCTGTGCAATTCTAGTCATCTAGATGTTAACGTGACCATTATAAAAATTATATTTTAAAATTTTATTAATATTTAATTATATATTATATTTTTATATTCACAATAAAAAATTGTGAACAAAACATTACATGTTAGAAATTAATATATGTTATAAAAATTAAAGTATAATAAAAAATTTAATAAGTATTTATGAAAAATGCTATGATACATGTGATAAGGTTGTTATAATTATTATCCATATGTATTTTGTAAAATTATAACATAATGTTAAAAAGATTGGCATCCATTTATAAAAAGGGCAATTAACTTAAAAATAACTTTACATATTTAAAAAATTATCATAATTGAACTTTTAAATTTCACATATTTATCAAAATTATAGATAAAAGGTATGAATTGCACTTAATATTTCCTAAAAGGTTTAAGTTAGTCCCTATAGTTATCTATGGTATTATATTATGTCTTCACAATTTCAAAATGCTATTGATAGTATCCTAAATCTTGAAAAAGTTATCTTTTTGACAGTTTCTAGTATATGGGTCATCAATCAACTAGGCGACGCAGACTAACAAGATGTTGATGTAATCTTAAAAGTAATTTCTTTAAACATTGATTAAAAGTACGATTTTTACATTAACATTTCACAAACTGTTTAAATAAACTTTATCATTATTTCTGTTATCACGCTTATCCCCTATTTATAGTGTAATGAGTACTATTTTAGTAATTTTATGGTGCAAAATGGTATCAGAGATAACGAAAGAGGCTTACTTAGACCTTTTGTAAAATGTTGAAGTGCAAATCACATCTTTAATAAAAAAATATATATCGTAATTAATAATTATACTTGTAAATTTTTAGTAGTTTTTATATTTCTTTACTTGTAACTATAAATATTATTTTCATATCTAATAAACTATAAAAAGTTATGTTTCTATATAATTTAGACTATTTTTATATTTTTCTTTATATCATGTAAGACCCCAAATTATACCCTTGTTGAAATGTTACATGTTTATGAACGTATATGTGATAGGTGTTAAAATTATGATATGATTGTAAATTGCATGTCTTGAATTTTGGTTTAATGGATCATATTTAGTAACTTGGAATTGATTAATACCATTAGAGAATTGAAGTATTAAAATGTACATTTGGATTAGGAAAACGTATAGTGTTAAGATAAGTTGGTATATGAAAATTAGTATGACTAAGCCTATACTTTGAATGACATTTGGCAACATTGGTTGAGTGACAAGTGGCCTAATTAAGTTGCAGCATTTGGCAGCATGATAAGAAGACAAGTGGCTCACTCCTATATTTTCCATGTAGGCTACCCCATGAAAGGACATGTGTCCCTTCAAAGTTAGGACACTTAGCAAAGCAAGAGCTGAATCACTCCAGCTCATTTGGTGTTTCTGTAGCCTTGTCACTATCCTTTGCTCCTCTCAACCAAAACCTCTCACTCCCTCTCAACTTTTGGAAATTTGCTTGATTTTGGATCATGTTCATTTTTAATCTTTGTAAGTTACTGCATCGGAAAGTAGGTCTTGCTATTTTCAATGTTATTGTCTTGTTAGTACTGAAATTTGCACCTTGATCTTAGATGTGTGCTGAATGCTTAGAAGGGGTTGGATTATCTAGTTCTTTGGAGTTAAATAGGTAAGGGAATTCTAAACTTGATAGCATGTATTCATAGAAGTTTTAGGATAATTGAATTGGCATGAAATATGTGTTAAGATGTTGGTAATTGAGTGCTAGAAAAATGATGCTTATATGATAATTTCTATTTTGGTTTTGATGCACTAAGGACTATGGTTGTGAACTGTCAAGTGAATGGTTTTGAGTTGGCATTGGACATGAATTTGATAAAGGATTGAGCATGGATAAGGTGTAATTGAGATATAATATATACATTGAAATGAAGGTGTTTGGTATTTGGAATGAAGGTGCTGAATATGGAAATTCGCAGGAAAATAGGGTAGGCCACAATCGTGGCACCCACTGCATCTGCCACGATTATGGGGAGGTACCCCATGATTGTGGGCAATACCTTAGAAAGGAGAAAATGTTGGTTTTAGACACTTGTTGGACTATATATGGTTAAGGTACTTAATAATGGTTTAAATGAACTTAATTAAAGTTATAAATGAACCTAGATGATGTTAGATTAATTGAGTAAAAGTTAATGTAGTTACGAATTGTTAATTGAGTTAATTACTTAAAGAATATGTGGATAGTGAATAATGTGTCTAGTGTTGAATTGTAAGGTGTGTTCAAGGATGAATGTGTCCTTATGATTACAAATGTGTCTCAAAGGGTTTATGCGATGTGAATTGAATATGATTGTTTATAAATTGGAAATTTGTGTAATTATATGTAATATGTAAATACATAAAACATTTAATGGTACACTATTACAAATGTTCATGCTCATAAGATATGTTAAGTTTGACTAGATGTGCTTGTATATGTTCAATTTTAGGAAAGTGGAATAAAGGCATATATTATGCACCACATCTTTTGCCTGTGATTCTGAAACCTGAAATGGTTGTTTTAAAATTGTCAAGTCTTAGTTATGGGTAAATAAGCATGCTTAGAAGGGTCTGTAGCTGCTCCTATGACACTTCAGTGTCGACACTTTGATGTCTCCTGATATTGACATTTGGTGTCTCCTGATATTGACATTTCAGTGTCTCCTGATATTGACACTTCGATGTCTCCTGATATTGACACTTCGGTGTTTTCTGTTACTAAGACATAAGTCTTTCCTGTTCTAGTCCCCTTACCCACTTCTGCAAAAAGATTAGTAGGCTAACTTGTTTTGTGTTTTGATATATGTTCAGTTCTGATGCAAGCTAAATTCTGATCTGATACAAGTTATGTTTTGATTTGATATAAGTTTAGTTCTGATTTGATATAATATAAATTCTGATCTAATGCAAGTATATCCTGTTTTGATATATTATGTTCTGTTATGGTGCAAATAATGTTGGATTACTCTTTAATTTGAATAATTAAAGATTGTTTGCGATATGACATAATTCAGTGCATGTGAATGCTAGACGACTATTAGAAGCAGTCGCCATTTTATTTCTTGTTTAGTTA